>CAXARO010001606.1:0-58597 GCA_963971305.1 Arcuatula senhousia
CCCAATAATAATTGTTACCTTGTTTAGTAACTGAAATATGTATTGCGGCCAGGAGGATGTGCTGAATTAAACAAGTCGTCTCCTTCTTTTCCGAGGGTGAGTATAAAAATCCTTTCAGCCCTTGATTTTCTTCACCATTTACAATGTGATATCAAAATTCAACAAATACAAGGCAATGTCACACAGGAGATCTGAAGATACCAATGATGGCCAGTTCAAAAGACACCTTAATTAAACCAGGTTTTATGGTACTTAATTTTCCCTTTTAATTCCGATTTTAGGTCCGGGAGTAACACACACAATAAAACCATAAAACCAACACATAACATGATTGTAAAACACAATTTATGCAATTTTGACTGTAATTATTCCAAACAAAGGTGGCTAACAGTGGGTATATCTCTACCGTCAGTTACTGAGAGGTTTGAAGAGCTAGAAAACTATCGTATGTGTCGACTGAGGCGATAGTGTTGTCTTTGTTTTGGGAACTGTTGCAAATTGTCTATAGATCTGCTACAAACCGGATGGTCGCAGTACAGTTATAATAGCAAGAACAAGTGGTGTTACAACATTTTGTTCAATGTGTAAGCCCTTAACCGCATTGGACCGCACCGACTTAAGGCCCCAGCAGGTCAAGAGGTGGAGCATCCCGGTCGAAAACAATTTTAGTGATTTTAATGATTTAAGAGACTGCAAAAGATTTGCGGACGTATAATGGTATGATGATGTCGTCTTAGTTGTCTGTTTACTTTAGTGTTACATAAAATAACTTAAGTTTTAGTTATCCGATTGCTATGAAATTTGACAATGATGTTCCTTATAAGAGGATGGATGGGATTGATTTTGGGGGTCCCTCCTTTTTTTCATTAAGAAATTGTTACTTCTTTGTTTCTTACCAAAATAACATTTTTTCTGACCTAAAAAATGCTCATAAATTTTACAATAATGTTTCCTACCATACAAGGATGAATGGGATTGATTTTGAGGGTTCTGACCTTATTTGTTTAAAAATTAGGGGCCCAAAAGGGACTAACATTTAAAATGTTTAATTTTATATGCATAGGTTTTATGCTTTTAACCTTTGAACAATAAAAATCCTTATTCTCTTTTTAAGACTTATTTTTTTCCTTATAAATAGTTTTTTGATTAAAAGGAAATTTCAAAATAAAAAATACAAGAGGCTCCCAGGAGCATGAATCGCTTTACCTGGTCCTTAAGCTATAAAGGCCCTTCTATGAGCTGTTATCCATATGAGGGGACATTTGACAACTTTTGCCCAATAGAGACTTTTCTTAAGCTTAATGGGCTAAAGGGTTGATATATGCAAGCAACAGCTTTTTCCTATCTGCAATAGTTTTCATTCTATAGGTAAAAAAAGCATTTTTGCCCTTCAAAGGGAGTCATCTTACAACTTCGACCAAATATAGACTTTTATAGAGCTCAATGAAGTTTTAAGGAAGCAACAGCGCTTTTTCTCTATCTACAATAGTTCTGATTTTCTTTAGACCCTAGTTTATAAAACCCTTGGACTTTACAAATATTATTGATTAAACAAATAAAAAGCATTTCCAGATTCTGAGACTCTTTGAAAACGGCTCAGAAACTTCGTCCCGAGTAATTGAACATGTGTCCTATAGTGATATCATATATGGTGCGACGTGATGTCCTTAACTCATCCACTTCCTGTACATGTTCATTGAATATATTAAAATCGCAGGTGACAAAGGTATTCCAAAGGGAGACTGCAATTTTAGTTTCGGCTAAATATGCTTTTTAAAATGCAATTTCTTTTAGGTATTATAAGAACAAATTGAAGAAACTTTTCTGTGATATGTCTTATGTTTTAAGCCCCAGTCACACTGTCACGTATCGGCTTCCCCGTTTTACTACGTTTTAAAACGTCACGTTTTAATGTAATTTATTGTCAAAGTTTTTGGTCTTCACGTTTAAATAGGTATATGCTACGTTTTACAAGGTTTCCTCACGTTTTACTACGTTTTACTAGGTATGGCAAGGTTTAACATCAGCCGTTTCATTAGGTTTTACTACGTTTAGCTACGTGTGTGGTACGTTTCGTGAGGTATTACTAGGCTTTGTCACGTTTTACAAAGTATATGTTACGTTTTATTACGTATTGATGCGGTTTTGCTAGGTATGTACTACGTTTTACTACGTTTTACCACGTGCCACTACGCTGTGCAGAATTATCCGCGAAAACCGCATAATTTTCTCAAAATAAAAGAAATATATATTCACCAGGAAGAGGTAGTGAATGCTTTGTGGAGAAAAGTAAGGTGTGATTTCAATCATATTTTAGTACGTTTATATTATATCTTCGCTCCAAAGACGGTATAGTATATTACCATTGTTTGTCCGTTCGTCTGTGTGAAATACATTTTTTTCTCAGTTTTCCAACTGCTTTTAAAATATAATAGACATGAAATTTTGCATTTACTGTAGTACCAAATGGTGCATGATAATTTTAGGTTCCTATCTAGCTAAACTGGTTTTACAAATGTTGAAAAATTCCTATCACAGTTGTCTAATAGAAGAAAATGAGATGTGGAATAAGTGTACGCGACACAACCTACATTATAAACGTATATTTTAAATATCCACAATGGAAAACAGTCAGCAGCCTTCAATGTGACCAGCGGTCGCTGCTCGCTGTTTTTCAATTGGCCCCTGGATTGAAAATAAAATACAATAAAATAAAATAAATAAAATAAGTATAGGTCGTAGAGGTTTTATATTTCGCCTTCAATCTTATCATATGGTATAATAGGGTGTATATTTTATACTCCTAGGTCATCTACTTTCTGTTAGCCGAAATACTAAAGTTTTGAACAGAAGCGGGATATCACTAGTGTGCATTAGCTTACAAAATACATGTTACAAATTGTTTATATTACACAGCTTTAAGACTTTCACTATTTCAGTCTTTTCCTCGTTCCCTTTAAATAAGAGAAAAGAATCACCTTGTAATTTTATCCCAGGCATTTAATTCCAAAATAATTGGTTACAGAAAACTTGACAAATCGCTGCGATGAGTACAAGTGCCAGAGATAGGCCAACTGGTAGTGCCTCTCTGAGCCATGTGTCTTTCTTCTTAACCTTGGCGTCATTCTAACTACATTCTTCTGGAACATAGCTGGGTCAACTCGCAAACAGTTTCTAAAGGAAACAATATATCCTCACGTCCCAGTTCCTCTAAAATTGTTCGTACAGTCATGCCATGCCGAACTAGGATATCCTACTTTTCCAATGTCTCACCCAAAATAAATGCGTTTTTCTTATCCTCTGGTAACGGTTTTGGTTGTATTGAAACAACAATGGCCTTATCTTGCAGAATACGCGTATGCTCAATCAGCAACATCCCGTAATTTACCAATTTCATAGTACTTTATTTCTTTTAGTGTGATCTAAATGAAGATTTTTTACAAAAGAAGGGTTAAAAAAATAGGCGAAATGAAAGAGTAAGCGTATTAAAACGTGATTATACCTACTAAAACGTGATAAAACGTGAAATAAACCTAGCGAAACGTAACATTAAACGTAAAAAGCGTACAAAAACCTAATAAAACCTCGTGAAACGTAGTAAATACCTAGGAAAACGTAGTAAAACCTGGTGGTGGGCATTCCGCTACGTTTTGTTAGGTTTTCGATACGCTTTAACTAAGTTTTAACACGTTTTAACGAAGTTTCACCACGTTCTACTACGTATCTGCTACGTTTATTTTTTAAGTCGCGTTTCGCCACGTTTGTGTCGTGCAAACGATACAAACGGGACACCCCAGGTTTGCGTCCAGGTAGCTCTACGTATGTACCCGGTTTCAACTACGTGTCGGTACGTTTCGTTACGTTTATAGCCGTTTCACTACGTTTTGTAGTAAAACGGGATGTCGAAACGTGACAGTGTGACTGGGGCTTTACGATTTCTCTTTCGGGTTTGCTATACCAAATCAATATGATGTTTTGTAATTAATTCGAATTTAAACACCCCTCCGCCTGAAAAGATTCATGAGATTTTTAATCTTAATAACACGCTAAATAGATTTTACTATAATTTTGCATGAACAAAGCACAGCATACATGGATATGGATATGACATTATTTCATTTTAATTTCGTTTTTCATCAGCGGGATAATCAGATTTTAATACATGTTAATCTGGGGCGCCGTGTTAACGAAGGTGTCCTAGGACTAGGACATGTCTAAGGATAGTCTTTGGACATGTCTCAGTCCTAAGTCGTGTTATTGAAGGTATCCTAAATCAAAGTGCTAAAGCGTTAAAGGGCAAGCGAAATACTTAAGCACTAAAATAGCAGATATTTTGAAAGTTAATGAACACTCTAGCCCTTCCTTTTGGCACAGAAGATTTTTCAATAAAAAAAATCATATTTTTGATAAAAATGGTTGCACATGCATTATATTTTGCACAAATGGTATCGGTTTAAAAATCCCTTCGATGAAAATGAACTCGTCCAACATAAACTAGGGTATTAATTGTATATTGAATTTTATGAATGAATCAGAAACTAACCTACATTAACCAACAATGAAATAACAGTAATATTGAAAAGTAGAGTACACGACCAATCAAGTTACAGATTAATATTCATGTATATTCTAGAGCTCGTTATGTAAATTGCAAAGGAATTAAAACTTGTTGCGTGTCGTTTGAAAAATAGAGATATTTAAAAAAAGGTTTAAATGCTAACATATTTGATCATATTTTAAAAAGTAATATAGGAGATAAATAGTTACAGTAGGCAGATTACTCCGTCTAAATAGAAAAAAACGCGAAAGTCAGCAGTAACCTTATGACTACATAAGGCAGCTAACGCTTGCCTAAACAGGGCATGTCCTTTTGGTCCTAATTTAATCCCATTTTCAGTCCTACGGCATGGTTAAGGACACAGCTTAGGACAGCTTCATTAACCTGACCCCTGAAGTTTAGGAATCCTCAGTGTGTTTGCTTATTTTGTATCTTTGAATGATTATTTAGCCAGGCTATGCTTTAGTGGTGTGCTATCATATTTGAGATACATGTACCTTTCTCTATTGTTTTAGAACTAGCTGGATTCAAAGAATGAAAGATGTATTAGATTTTGTTTTATTTGTCACAAACATGTTTTATAAATGTTTAAATAACAATAAATATTGAATTTCAAATTCTGAGCTCTTCATTGTGATTTTCATATTCTGGTTTGCTTTGACCTTTTCTGGTCCCTAATGATGTCCCAAACGAAAATTGCATCAAATCTATAGATTATTTGTGTGATTCTATTATAACAGCGGTTCGCACCGGTCTGTTATACAAAAGTTCGGGAAAACTAGCTCACTTAAATTTTAAATGAAACAAATACGATCGCGAAATATAGTTCCAAATGTAAATTATTTATGAAATACACATGGAATAATCCACGTAAAACAATAGAATATGTTTTGAAAGACGGCTTTCCGAAACAATCAATTAAAATACAAGATGAAAACGTACGACGTCCGTACACTTAAAACTCCCCTCCCCATATTCAAAACATCGAAATTACATAAGAATTTACGACAGCTTAATTAAACATTCTAAATAGACAAAAGAGGATTAAGACTTAGCAACATTGAACAATAAGACCTGATACATAAAGAATTACTCGACTATGAAAGGAACCAACAGATTAAATAAATTAAAGATAAAATGACACTTTTAAGAAATAAGTTAGATAATCCTTTAAAACGTTTTTTTTACACTTTTCCATGGGAAATATTAAAAATAAAATAATTAAATACTAGTACGATAACTATTTCATATTTAAATACAATACAACAATTTTGAAAGGATATTTCACTAAATTTAATATAAGTCCAAAAATATCAGATACAATACACGAATTTTTTCCACTGTCACACTTCATTTCAGTAATACCTAACCAACCTACTAAGTGTCAAATCAGTTTCATGTACGGTTTCTGAAGAAAGCTTGACGTAAATGTTCATGGTAATTTTCATATCGACCCAGTCCAATACAGGAAATAGAAATTTGACAGGTCTAAAAGTTGCTTAGGACGTCCAGTTTTTCCAGTACTGAACCACCATATAAAGTTTCAAATCATTATTATGTACTGTATCTGAGAAAAGCTTGACCCAAAAGCTTAAGGCGTACAGTTTGTCATACTGAACCATATTACCAAGTTTCAAATCATTATCATGTACGGCTTTACGGAAATTCGTACGTACAGACGCACGGACGGACGGACATGAGTATACAGTTATTTAATGTGTAGCCAGGCAAAGGATCAGAATATTTCACCGAGATATCCATATCAGCTAAATGTTTTATTGTATGAAGCCGCAGGCTGAGGGGCAATAGAAAATTGAAGTGATTTGGATACCAAGGGGAAAATATTCTGATCCATTGCCTGGTCAAAACATTTCGTAAACGCCCATTGACTTAAATGCAAATTGTCACTGCAACGGGATTTTATAAAACAAATACAGGGATTCAGAAATTTTCGAAAAAAGAGGGAACGAAAGGGGAAAAGGGACGGGGGTTCCAAACAAGTTTTGCCGAAATCCTCACGAAAATAAAAAATATTGTCTGAAATAGAGGAGTATAATCATAAATTTTCATGTTTATTAATTGTCCAATCAAACGTGAAGTCAAAAAGTGGTCAGGCAATAGAACGTCGCCGGGCAACAGAACACTTTTCTATTTCCTGGTACATGTAGAATGTGAGAATTGTCACAAATAAAAGATAGTTAATAAAAAAGGAAATTTAGTTATATTTAAATCATTTACTAGTACATGAAAGTATTAAATGCCAGATAAAGATCTGCATTAAACTACAATGATTGTGTTAGAGATCGTGGTGTTTTGAAGACTAGTAGTTGCAGATTAGACATACGTACACCCTTTGTCATCCTATGGATAAGTCCTTGTTTAAATGAGTATATACTGATTCTTCGTCCCCCCTAAAATTCGGGTAGGAAAATGAGTATATGCTAGATTTTCCCCTTTTCGTAGACCCATACTGAAGTTTACCTTTCATATATAGGCTCTGGTGAGTCTTTTTTTTGGGGGGGGGGAGGGGAGGGGGGGGGGGGGTAAAAGTCCAAATTGTATTTAATCTGTATCATTATCAAAGACAAAGGCTAGTCTTAATTGGCTTAATTTTGTTTTATACTTTGCTGTTATTTTATAGCTTACTTTTGGCATTACAGACAACTAGTTTACTATAAGTTATTACATGTATAAATTTCTGATATAGATTGAACCGAACTTGCAAATATAAACAACAAGTGCAACATTTGTTTTTGTTTGTGATATAGACACGCTTACTTATTCGTTGTTGTCCCCGCCGCAACGCGGAGCGGGGACATAGAAATGTCGGGCGTCCGTCCGTTCGTCCTTCCGTGCGTCCGTCCGTCACACTTTTTTGTAACACGTTTCACAGCTATTACTATTTGTAGGCTTTCGATATTTGGTATGCAGCTTTAGATAGCTTTAGATGCTAAGCGTTTTCAGGTCTGTCGACAGACCTGAAAACGCATGCACCAAAAAAGACTTCTACCTAATAATAGCTGAATACCGAATATTGAAAGCCTACAGTTGATGAGATACTTACAGTGTGACGGACACACACACGGACGGACGTCGGGGCATTTCTATGTCACCGGTCCGTGTTGCAATGAAAACACTCGAAGCAAGGTTATCTGAGGGTGGTAAATGGGGGGTCCCAATTAACACGAAAACATCTGCTCAAAACGCAGAAAAAGGAGCACGAGTTATAAAAAATCGACAATACGACAAAATGAATTTTAATAATTGTGAAACTCAATTGTTTAAAAGTTTTTGAGAATATAACATGACTTCAACATGTTCAAGCGTTTGAAACAATAAAAGATAATCACGCACAAGAAACGAAACAGGGACTAAAATACAGGCAAAAAATGGAGCACGTACAACCATGTCAATACAAAAACACGAGAAATAAAAATAAAAATCACAAAAACACGGAAAATAAAAACGTCGAAAATGCTGCACGAGAATAACCCTTTACCACCCCCTTATCTGTGCAACGGCTTTTGTAGCAGTGATTCAACAGAAATGTTACAACAGTTGGTGTTCTCTGTTTAGCTTATCGCTAATAGGTTGATAGATAGTTATTTCTCTGTTGACTACGGTAACCATTAAACTTTTAAAAGGAAAGGCCAGAAAAGGATGAGCAGAAAATGTGCCTATGATATACTGAAATGGGTGGTTACTAAAACTGAAAGGCACATCGGCTTTACATTCTTTCATTTAAGCAGATAGAATATTTGGTTTGCACTGAACACTATGGGGTTCCCTTCTAAAATCTTCACAAATATCTACATCCCATCTACACTATAGATAATAATAAAAAGGATACACCCATATTTTAATTTTTTTTATTAGTAATTATTAAAGAAATATTGAAAACCTCTTATTTTACTTTCACAGTGATGAATATTGCAACAGTTTCGAATAGGGGAAAGATCAGTATGTCGGAAAAATGAGTATACATGTACATGTACATTTACACATACCTGATTTTCCCCTGGGTGAAACCGTAGTATTTACTCGTTTTTTTCCGGGGGGAAAGGCTAGTATATACTAGATCTTCCGCGAGGGAGTTGCGTATATACTCATTTTCCGGGGGGAAATTCTAGCACGGGTGAAAAACTAGTATGTAACACCGGATTTGACACACTGCATTGACTGTTGGCAACGCGACGGGTGTGCTATATATATAGCAAACAGGAACTACTAACTCTTCCGGAGCTCGTTTGTGTTTACTGGGTTTGTCTCTTGCCCTTTCGGACTTTTGACATTCGGATGCCCCATTGGTACCTCTGCTTCTTTGTATAACAAAAAAGATGGAACTTCCAAGGTTTGAGTTTGAATTTCCAAGTTTAAAGTGGATAAAGGTGAAGGTGTACTGGGTAGCACTACATCTCATTTATTAGGGGGTATACCCCGTTGAACGATAAACTACATATACTTTTATATAACTTAACACCTCATACGGCGATCGTACTTGAAAAGCCTAGGACTTTATTTGTTTGGCGTCGCAGTCCGAAAAAAAAATGAAAAAAGAAATCGTGTGGTCTTGCGCGCTACTTGTTTCGTTGATGGTGTATAGGTAGCGCTATAAATAGGTTTGTCATATTACTTGTCTCTTGTACGTCGCTGCAGACCTATATATAGGTATAGTCACGACGTTAAACTCCCCAGTCAGACTTGTCTCTTAGATAAAACCATCAAAGGAACGAACAATTATACTTATCATTATCAAAACAAGTTTGGGGCCGTTAACGATTGCCATTTTCAGAAAGCATGGTAAGTGAGTTAGCATATATTATATACTTTTAATATTGAGGTTTTTTTTGTCTTTTAATTTATGCAAACTAAACTTGTCAATGTTGCCTTGCTGCCTTGATTTTTGACCTACATGACTGTATTGATCCCTAGATCAGAAAACCAAATTCTATACATCTTGTTTAAGAATAAATTATGTTTTGGTACTCTGACGAAGGATAGGAAAGTTTTTGATACATGTATGTTATTGTTGTTCTGTTTTGATTGTTTGATTTTTGATTATTTTTGTAGATTTTAATGTATTATTTGTCATTAAACTAAATCATTGTTTAAATCTCCATACCAGTACCCTTTATAATTTCTAAGTTATATAGCGTTCGCAAAACTTTGAGAACCCCGTTGAACTGTGTGTGTGTGTGTGCGTGTGTGTGTGTTGGTATTTAACGCCCTTTATTACGCATCATGGTCATGTAGGGCGGTCAGTTTTATTGGTGGTCTGGATGAAACCAGCGTACCCAGAGAAAACCACCGATCTTGGGCAGGTAACTGACAAACCTTATAACATACAGTTGGGGATGCCCCTTTTTCATAAATGCAAAGGGAATCGAATGAGAAGTGATCGATAGTGTGGTATTTAAACCAGCGTCTTAGACCACTCGGCCACCCAGGCCCCCTTAGAATAAATGTGTATATTGTAAATAACAACTATAACCACTTGATACCAGAAAAAGAAACAATTTTTAGACAGCCATGCCTGGTAAAAGTTGAAGCAACTTATTTGCGACCATCTAGTATTGAAATGTACGAAAGTCTATTAAGACCTACGAAATTCTATTAAGACCAATTTCGTTGTGAGAATTTTTTTTATTCCTCGTAATAACGAGAAACAAGTCGTAATAACGAAAAATGAAACTCGTAATAAGGAGAAACAAGTCGAAATAACGAGAAACAAGTCGTAATAACGAGAAACAAAAGTCGTAATAACGAAAAAGTCGTAATAACGAGAAACCGAAGTCGTAATAACAAATAACAAGTCGTAATAACGAGAAACCAAAGTCGTTATAACGAGAAACAAATCGTTATAACGAGATACAAGTCGTTATTACGACTTTAACTTTTTGTTATAACGACTTGTTTCTGGTTTTAACGACTTTCATTTCTCGTTATTACGACTATTTTCTCGTTATTACGACTTTCATTTCTCGTTATTAGACTTGTTTTCCTGTTATAACGACTTTTGTTTCTCGTTACTTAGACTTTCATTTCTCGTTAAAACGACTATTTTCTCGTTATTACGACTTGTTTCTCGTTATTACGAATTTCTTACACCGAAAGTGGTCTCAATAGGCTTTCGTACATTTGATGTGCAAGGGTGTCTTGTTCTTTGTTTTTTTTTTTTCGTTGTTTTTTTTTTTTTGCTCAGGAATTTTTAAAGGGGTATAAACGACAGAATATGTTTTTTACTATTAGCATTATTTTATAAAGCAGAAATCCTATGACAGAATTTATTGCCTTACCTCTGCTGCCTCTCGTTATTACGACTTTTATTTCTCGTTATTACGACTTTTACTTCTCGTTTTTACGACTTTCATCTCTCGTTATTACGACTTGTTTTCCTGTTATAACGACTTTTGTTTCTCGTTATTACGACTTTCATTTATCGTTATAACGACTTGTTTCTCGTTATTACGAGTTGCAAAAATTGCTCACACAGGGTTATGTTGCTCCTCGGTTACTGTCTTCATTCAAGAAATTTTACGGAAAACATCATGCACTTATAGACAAATATGAGGATTTCGATCCTTTTTTCGATCGGGTTTTGTTTTGTCTTCCTTTACCGGATTTGACACGCTGAATGGACTATTGGCAACGCGACGGGTGTGCTATAGCAAGCAGGAACTGCTTACTCTTCCGGAGCACCTGAGTTCACTCTTGTTTCGATCGGAGTTCGCGTTGTTGATTGATATTCATTTATTTTGTGTTTCCATGTTTTACATCTTGTCTGTTTTTGTCCCGTTCTTGTTGGTGTTTACTGGTTTTGTCTCAGCCCTTTCGGACTTTTGACATTCGGATACCCCACTGGTACATCTGCTTCTTTCATTTCTCGTTTTCACGACTAGTTTCTCGTTATTACGAGTTTCATTTCTCGTTATTACGAATTGTTTCTCATTATTACGACTTTCAGTTCTCGTTATTAATACTATTTTCTTGTTATTACGAGGAATAGATTTAAAAAAATTTCTTACACCGAAAGTGGTCTCAATAGGCTTTCGTACATTTGATGTGCAAGGGTGTCTTGTTCTTTGTTTGTTTTTTTTTTTTTTTTTCGTTGTTTTTTTTTTTTTTTGCTCAGGAATTTTTAAAGGGGTATAAACGACAGAATATGTTTTTTACTATTAGCATTATTTTATAAAGCAGAAATCCTATGACAGAATTTATTGCCTTTCCTCTGCTGCCAGAATATTTTTATTTTTATTTTCATCACAATCGAATTCAAAATATTCTTAAGAAAAAAACAAGCCCCTCTCCAAGTTTAGCAGTCGGTCCATTGAAAAAAAAAAAATCAAAATTAAGATTATGTGTTATGATCTTTCATCTAAATAACCATAATACATGTAATTCTTATATAAATACCCTTACTCTATGATTTTATGGCCACCCTCTTGTTGAATTAGATTTGACATTAGGTGGAGCTCCGAGAGAGGGGGTACCTGTGTATGAGAACTTATAAATAACGTTAACAGACGTGCCGCTAGAACGTTAAAAACTATATCTTAAGCTTAAGGCTGAAATTTTGCTTCCATTCATAAATGCAATGTACTAGTAATATGAAAATCACAAATGGGCTGTCTGAGCTATAAGTTGTCGGAGAAATGGGTTGTCGGAATAATGGGATGTCAGAGTAATAGGTTGTCGGAATAATTTCCTGACCCCAATTATACAAGTTCATATACTATATTTTTAGAAAATTACAAAACACAGATTTATATCTAATATGCTCCAGGAATGGCTAATTATCTTGTCAGTATGCTTAGAAAATCGGAGAAAGGGTACTTGGTTTAGTCTTTGAAAATCATAAAGGTCGTGATATTATTCTCAAAATTAAAAGCTTTGTCGCGCGAAACATGATACGAACGCAACATGTTGAACTCCTTACGTTTAAGGCCCGAAAGTCAATTGCTCTTGGCAAATACAGCCCATGGTAGATTGACAAAGTTATTTGACACATGCACTCTGATGGACTTTCCACCCACATTGTCTTATAGAATTCAATTGATATTTTTCAAAAGCAGACCAAAAAAAAGGGTTGCAAAAAATAGTTAATATCCCATATGTTGGTCCTAGCCCTTATAGGCTAATTTTAATGAGACTAAGTTGCAAAAAATAATCTTCCATTTTGTTTTCGATACTTTTACAGGCCCTTTATTTGTAAATGAAAAAAGGACCCCAAAGTCAATCTCCTCTATGATTTAAATGCATGGTAAGGAGACTAAGGAACATCGCTGTGAACTTTCGTAGCAATAGGCAAACTAGTATTAGGAACAAATAAGCTATTTGAAGTTTTTGCCCCTTTTGGGCCCTTAATTTCTCCATAAATAAAGAGGGGATCCCCGAAATTAATCCAATTCATCCCCTTCTAGTTATAATAATCATTGTAAAATTTCATGTAAAAGTTATTGAAACAAACACAAAATGGCATGTCAAAACGTGACAGCCTTACGTTCGAACATTTTTCAATGAAAGTTCATTCTGTTTAAAAAACAAACCGTGTGGTTTCAAAGTGGCAAATATGCCCACAACGCTATTGTCAGTAAAAGGCCACTAAAGAGTGCTAAGAAACTTGACATCGGGTCAGGCCTATTTGCCCACAAAACGACTAGGGTGTTGGCCCAGGTGGTTTAATGGGGCAGTCCTGTCACAATAAATGCCAGGGTCATCAGGCTATAATACGGAAAACCTGACTGCAAACCATAGTTGTGCCACGTGTTGGGAAAATGTCACGTTTCTCGCACATTATAGAATTCTGCTGCAGGTCTAGGTAAGAGAATGATCCCCATGCAGGAGGCTAAAGTGCCGATCCCTTCCCATCACTATTTTCCAGTGACAGTCAAAACTATTTTCCTAGTGTCCCCTTCCGCTTAATCATCACTTAGTGTTAACTGTTTTACCCATTTCATGCTCATCTCCCGGATATAGCCACAATCGTGCTGATTGGGCGTAAAGCAATAACTAACAAACTGTTGAAACAACGAACATCAATGTAACAAATCTTAGGTTTAGAATTCAATTCTTTAAGGCGTATTCTTTAGAAGGGATGTTTTATACAAAATTATACGGATATTTTGTAAGATAATATCATGTACATGCATGCACCTTACAAATTCTTCGAACTTGTCATGCCATATCTTCAAGGCTGAATGAAATTAAATACTGCATGGTGATCAATATGGAGTTTATAATCCTGATTATAGACTAGAAGCCTACGCAGCGACTGTTTGACTAACTGTAGACACGCTATGTGCCATGAGTCCAGCCCATGACACACCACCGCTAAACTTGGCTGCTGCAGTTACAGTTCAACCGGAGACAGGAATCGTTTCCCAACACTTGCGCGCAGATTCTACTCAGAATTCGGGAGACGAAATAAAATCGGTGTCCGAGCTATAGATTTATATACCAAAAGCTAATCTGACATGTCAAATCTTAATTTAACTTAGCTATATTTCGCTGAAAAGATTATCAGGATCGACCTACGGTTACATAGTACTTCACTGCCAAATCTGAGTCTCCCATATTTTAAAGAATAATTGTCTTCCTGGTTGTCTTCGTGGTAGCTGCAATGCCAGGTTGCGCTGAATGTTGGGGGTTATTATGTTGTAACAAACCTCCGCTTCTGAGCCAAGGTTTTCTTCCAAGTTTCAATGTTTAACTCCATTTCCAAATATTAAGTTTAAACAAGCAATTGTACCAGAGTAATAAAGTTTGAAAATGGTGTGAAGCGGGAAGACCAGTGGGTCAGAAAATTGGAAAACGTGGAGGGAGTGAAGGCAAAAAATTGTGGAAAATCTGCAAGATTAATACAAAGGAAAAGCTAAGATAAAAGCCAAATTTGGCCTGACGGGAACAAGGAAATGTGCATTTAACCATCCATGTCAATACATCTACGTTGAAAAGTTTATATAAAACATATGTAGGACAAAAAAACACGTATTCCTCTTTCCGTTTCCGTTCCGCATTCCGTTTCTGCGTTTTAGTAACACCCGGTAATCATCGAGTTCAAGTCAGAGTTAGAGTTCAACTTAAAGTTCGAGTTAGAGTTATAGTTAATTTTCGAGTTCAATTATAAATTTGAGCTAACTCGAAACAGTGATTATTATGAAAATAATCGAGTTACTATTCGAGTTCGAGATAGAGTTCGAGTTGGATATTTATTTTAGTGCAATGCTGTCAAACATAAAGTTTGTTGCGTTTTTTAAGATATGCTTAAAAACTAATAGATGTGCATGTTTATGTAATTTCACAAAGCAAACTCTGTACAAGAAGGAAATATGTACCAATTGAACAATAAAATGTCGTTAATCTAATTTCCACGAAAATCTATTATTGGGTTTCAGCGGAAGTTGCGAGTAAGAAATGGGTACCCCTTGTTGTCTTATACGGCTGTCAAATGTTTTGCTATGATAATTGTTTTTAAAAGGTGGGGTGCATCGATCTTCGTGTTATAAAAATGTGTGAAAGTTTTATTAAAATCCATTCACTAAGGTGAAATGCCAAACAGACAGACACCCTATCACTAAAACCCGGCCCAATTTACTAGCGGGGGTATAATAAAAACTTGGTTTATACATATGCCACGGTACTGAACAAACAAATCCCTTTTTTATGTATTTAAACTAGATATTGTTGGTTCAAATCGTTATAAAAATATCACTGATATATAGTATATACTCATTTTTCATCCATGTCAATACATCTACGTTAAAAAGTTTATATAAAACATATGTAGGAAAAAAACACTTATTCCGCGAAGCGGGGGTATCAAAATTCATTTTATTCGGATCTCCATGGTATCAAAGTCATCAGAGTAGATAAAGTTAAATACCAGTGTTCGATATGTGGATCGTGTCTTTCTGGCACATATTCCATATTCTTTCGTTTTTAATATTATTTCAGAGTTTAGCTTTAGTGCCATGTGGAGGTCGTAGAAAGCTTCCCCGTGCTTCAGTTGTATACTCTTATATATTTTCGAGTACTGGAATATGTGTTGGAAAGACACAGTTTACATTTTTCCAAAATTTTACAACGTTTGGCTATTTCTTTAAAAATTAATAAATTTATCTGTTTGGTCATTGTTGTAATATTTTTTGGCTTCTGTGTTTTGTTTTATCAAATCTAATATTCTACCGGTTTTCCAAGTTTTTTTACTCCTGGCGTGTTTGATGAAGGTTAATCCAGAAAAGCGCTTCACACGCAGTGAAATTTTGCTTTTGTACATTTATCAAAATCATTTCAATGTGTGGATCGTGTCTTTCTGGCACATATTCCATATTCTTTCGTTTTTAATATTACATACTAGTTTTCCCCCATACTAGAATTACCCCCGGAAAATGAGTATATGCTATGGTTTTTTTTTAATATCTGAAAAAGTATACACAAACTCGTTAAAGAGTGGTCTAAATTGCAATCACCTTGTGCGTCTGTCCATCCGTGAGTTTTGCCATGTCTCTCTTTTTCGGGACTCTACTTCCTGTTTTCTTAGCAGGCTTAGACTTTTTAAGGGTTAAAAATCTTTCGTAATAGAATTTACGTTTTCTGCTGAAGGGGTTGAATTCAAATTCGGTACACAGCTTTATTTTGATGCATTGTAACGTGTCTCCTATTCCAGGTCAATCAGGCATCTACTTTATATTTCCCAAATGGTTAAGTGCGAGTATCTTTAGCACGACTAACTGCACTCCTTGTTATTCTCTCTGACGTTGTGTTAGAATTTTGGTGTCAAAATCCACTGATGTCCGAATGTGTTTAAAAAGATAAATGAACATCCGAATTTAATATATATCCATTGTAGTCGTTGTTTTCTGTTAATGCATCAGTTTCTCTCGATTGCTGGTTACATGCAGCAGAGTGCTAAATCCAAATGATATTTAAATCGTAACTTGATTTTGCCACGACTATCACTGATTCAAGATCATTCAAGTTACCTTAAAATTTTAACTCGAACTTTAAGTCAAACTTGAGTTGTAACTCACACTCGAACTCGATGATTACCTACACCCAGTATAGAGAGAACATATAACGAAATTGAAAAAAATACAAAAAGTGTCAGGAAAACAATTTAAAACTGCATCTTAAAAGACCGGCCAATTTACAGAAACGTTTAACTCGAAAATCGAAACTAAACAAACCACAATTTATAGTACTCGAAAATCAAAACTAAACAAACCACAATTTATAGTACTATATAGTACATAATTTTAATTAAAACAAAAGGCCCCGTGATGCCTGCCGCAATACCGTGCCCGTTTCGTGGTTATTATTGCTGGGTCATATACTAGAAAGAGTCTTCAATTCTATTTCTCATTGGTCCAAAAGACCTTGGGATAATTCAGAACCCCAGGAACTTTTATTTTTGACTGAAAGACACTGATTTAAAAACATTTTGACATCCCGATTGGGGAGGGGGCATATGTCTATAACGCTATTGTCGTTTTCTTGGTTTTACTATATATATAACGTGACTTAATTATCCATAAAAAATGGTACCCAAATGTTCTTCGTCAGTAGTCGAAATGTCAACAGACCATTCATGATCCCAGGCCAGCCACAATGTCACACATTGAATCTTAATCAATGTAAACCTTCCGGGCCAGCGGACCATGGCCTCGTGGTGCTACTATCCTTTCTATGCGATGCGATGAGTATTACTATATTAAAGAAGAGTGGTAAATAGGCGATCAAAACACGAAAATACGTACTTAAAAAAACCGATTATGTTTACAGGTTTGTTGAATACCACAGACCAATTCGAAGTCTTAGGCCCGCCTAATACAGACTCACACACCCAATTTTAAACAGTGCAAACCCTCCTCGTGGTAAACGGGTCTCGTTGATCTGTAAATTGTCCTTTTTGGAAGGTTCTTTCTACATATAATCACATCTAAAAATAAGAAGAGGGATGTCTAATCAACATGGCCATTATCTTTTGAATGGTCCTACAGTCCTCGGGCGATTTAGAATCCCAATCCGTCTATTATGGACTCAATTACACAGTTTTAAAAACAATTGGAGCACCGCTAGGGGCACGCAGGCCCAATGGTGTTAGTACGGGATGCTATCTTGAGTCCTTTACTGAAGGTTCATAGAATAGTGGAGGGTGTGGTTGTTCCGACCAATCACAGCCATTGTTTCAAATTTGACCTTATGACGTCATTCAGCTTTCCCGTTATGCAATTATCGCATATGAATGAAAAATTATACCATATGAATGAAAATGAGTTTTGCAAAAGAAAGTGAAAATATAGCATTAAAATTGTAAATTATAACAAACGAATGATAAATTATAGAAGTGAAAGAAAAAAATATACAATATAAAAAGATATTAACCATTTCCATTTCTAAAAGGGAAAATCCATTATTTTCCCTTTTGACTTCAGTTGACAGTCTAAGCATTTTCAGCAGTAATACACTCAAGGTTTGGTCTTTAAACCATTTCCTTTACAATGTTTTTGTACATTCTATCAAAATACGCAAAGCATTTCCTTATATACCAATGAAATATGCGAGAAATTTGGTCTAGAGACCAAAAGTAGCTATACATGTCAGTTATGTTTATTAAGATGGCTTCTAAACCAAGCGTATGTGTACACTAAGTTTATAGATGGTCAGCATGAGAAACAACTGTTACAACTTGGTCCATAGACCAAAACCATAAATAAAACACAGTCTTATAATTTACCCATAATTTATTGCGTTGGAAGCTGATATTAGTAACATTTCGAACAAGTAAAGAAATGGTCTCAAGGCCAATATTGTTTTATGTCAATGTTAAAATGCATAGTATACAAAAGCCATGAAATACAAATTGGTCTAAAGACCAATTTTAGGATATCAGAATAATACAATGATCCAAGGTTACTGCAAATACCAAGCAGAGAATATTTTGGTCTTAAGACCAAAATTGAAAATATAAATTTAATGTTGTGAATTAGTCTTTAGATCAATACTAACTCTTACAGTAATTTGATATAAAATCAAAGTATATTTAAAGTTGGTCTGAAGACCAGAAATAAAATAGCATGAAATTTTATATTATGTAGTAACAATACTAATGTATCAACAATAAATGGTCTATAGACCAAAAACAAGATTGTTTGAAGACAACAATTTTCAAATTTTGGATAAGGGTTAACTATTGCAGTACAATTTTAATAGTATACAATAAATTCAATAAAACAAAAGTGACTTAACTTAAATTGTGTCAAATGCGCAATTATCTTAATGGAACACAAATACAGACTCTAAAAATTTCATATTTGTAAAGAAGTTATTATATTGAACAATAATCTAAAATATCATTATCTATACTAGAATGGCGGATTGCCGTGATCTATACATATATCGCTTGCGTACCTGAGTGTATTAAAATATTTGGCAAGCGGAAAGCATATAAGTTGCGGACATCAAATCGCTTCACATTATGTTGTATTTTAATAGAAAACTATATGCCACACATCATGAGGCTGAGCATTGCAGTTGCCAAGAAAACTGCGACGGATTTTTTATGACGCCGCAGGACACCGCAAGTCGACGGATAGTGCAAAAGTGATTCCTAAATGCCGCTTTGCTTATTCCAAATAAGCTTTATTGTTTTGCTTATTGCCGCTTTGCAATAAGTTGCAGGTTTCATAAACAGGAAATAAAACAATCAAAAACTTTAACCAAATTAATACGATTTAGTTTTAAAATGCTTCCCACTACAAGGTAAGTCCAGAAAAATAAACCTCAAACGCATTGAACCTTTTCAATATACCTGCGTTTGCACTTAAAAAGTCATGTGGGCTGCTGTTAGTTTTAACTCTAAGTTATATCGCCTATTCCACGCTAACAGGGACACTAAAATTGGCAATTTATATAAGAAATCATTTGAAGAAATTATATATAAAAATTCATCAACATCAATTTATCCGGATTAAAGATATCAAAGAAAGACAATTGTGTCCATTAGGCAATGAAAACGTTACGTTGACGTCATTCAAAGTAATTACGCTCGAAGGGTGGTGTTACGTAAAACACACCCGATTTTTCATGATTTTGACACATGTTTTGTACATAAGTTCTGTTTTAATGCACGCAGCAACAAAATTTAAGCTGATTTTTGAACGGAAGCACAGGGTTACAATTTTAAAGAAAGTTTGAACAATTCTATTTAATAAAGATAATGGCGTTACGCATAACACATCTTTAAAAAATCGGGGATATATTTTTCTGATCGAGACCGAGTGCACGACAATTTAAATAATATATAGACCCAAAATGTTTTTATTTAACTAAAATGTTGTTATCAGATTTGAAAAACATCCCCATTTCCTAATTTTGTCAATGAGTTATGTAATTATGATCAATTATTAAAATCATTACATAACTTCTTCAATTCTATCATGCTTTCATATTAGTGCTCTCTACCAACGAAACATTTGTCAAACGATAAAAATTGTTCTACATCTCAATGTATGGAAGGTGCGCTGTGTAAAAACGATTGAGAAGTACATACGTCATAGTTGACTTGTGCAACCTAGAAAACCGTCTGCATATTTTTTGGCTTTTTCCATAAAAAAGACTTGTAAGCAGTCATTCCTTTGAATTTAATTGGCACCTTTTTTTACTATACTTTACATTGTCCTATGAAATGAAATTCGTTTTTAACTAAAATCAATGGCCGTCAAGTAAGAATAAAAGAGTCGAACATTTTGTTCATTTTTTGAAATAAAGTAGCCGCTGCATGAAAATGGGCTAACAAACAAAATAAAACATGTATATATTGTATACTTTAAACAATTTCCTCAATAAACATATAATAAAATAGATGAAATAAAGGTATTAAGCAATGCTACAAATCTATCTTTCAAAGCAAGTAAAATATTTCATGTTATAGTTGTGAAGTACAACTTTTTTGAGAGTGCACTAGTTGAATAGTACACAAGCACATGTTGAATAGTACATAAGCTAAAGTTTATCAGTGCAGCAGTGTACTATGTTTATACACATTTGAACACGAAAAATACTAAATTTAAATAAAAATCGGCAATCACCTTAAACAAGAAATTTACTTAAGGATGTATTCTTTAAAAGGGTCATATCCGTACTCAATATTTCCCGACCCGACAATACAGAGCGCTGCGAGAACTTTGCATACAACGCGATTGAAAACAGATATTTTGCGAGTGCGCCTCTGATAAGTTATGAATAGAGGAAACGCGTGTCAGGCGTAGCAAGGTCACTTACCTTGTTTTCCCAGTATCAGGTTTCAAAGTGTGCCTAATTTATACAAGAACGCTCAAAATATTTGCATAAAATATGTTCTCAAGAAAAATTCTATCAATATGACCTTTTTCAACATGTTCTGAATTAAAACTATAAAAAGTGGGTCACTTCCTTTGAAATTTTTGCCAGTTTTTGTATGAATTATTTCTCTTGAAAAATAAAAAAAATGTATTTACATGTATATACGTTTGATTGAAGAGTTTGATAATAATTCAAAAGTATTCCTAAACTTTTAATATAAAAAAATGTTTAGTTTAAATTTTATTCATATTTAATGACATTTGCACATATTGTTGCACTTTTTGCTTTTCGCGGTCACATGACCAGTGTCAGGCTCCATCTTAAAATATATGAATTCGAAATTTTGTTGCAAATGACAACGATTTTAGATTTAACGTAACCCGAATAATACAGTCGTTATATTTCGCTCCTTGCAGTCCCTACATTAACCTGTCCCGCCGAAGTAAGCGAAGACGGATAGGGCTTGGATCATTCGAGTTAGATTTAACGTTGTAGCGGCACAATTGAGCCTCCTCTCATCGAACTATACAAGAAGACAAGAGACACCAATCGGGCAGTCCGAAGCCGAAAGTTAAGAGCGAAGGCAAAAACAAAACAAGCACGACCAAACAAGAGAGGACTTTAAAGTTTTAAAGAACTTTTAAAGCGAACATAAGATATTCCTCTCACTATATTAAAAAAGGACATTGTTTTGCCCATTTCGAAGGACTGGGCATCGTTCCTCGAAACCACTCTCACAAATGGTGTTGAGAAGAGAGTCGGAAAATTGGTTCATGAAATTTTCACCTCAGACGAGGATGGAACCACGAGACTCAGTGTTAGTAGCCCGACACGTTAAGAACTTTACCACCGACTTCCTTTTATTTGATCAATGATCACAAACATGAAAAAGCTAATGATTTTTTTTGAAAATTGACTATTTCATTTCGATTCGTCTGGAAATATTATTATTAAAACAAAAAGTCGCATTTGCAGATGTAAAAATGGGTAACCCAGAAAGATCAAAGACGAATCTAGCAAACATAATGGGATAACAGAAAACAAAACACACTTACAAAACTGAACCGTGAGAAATTGAAAATCCACCAATGTGACTTAAATCGTAACGAGGTAAAGCAAAAAATAATATCTACCTATTGGTACTTTCAAGTCTTCGTTGTACTTCTCAACTAAAGCAGTTGTACATCTCAACTGTCGCATTTGCACATCTCAACTTTCGCCAATCGTTAAAAGATGTACAATTCAACTTGTGCGGATGTACTAAAAAACTTTCGCATATGTACTTCACAACTTGTGCACCGATGTCGTGTTTTATCATTAAAGGGCACAATAAAACGACTCTCTACCCTTCAATATATTGTTATTTAGGTAGCTTATCTTTAGGATAAAAAATAATGTTTTAAATACTTATGATGTTTTATATACGTGATTTTCGGAATATTTATGTATAAAAGTATTTAATTTGTATTTTTAAGAACTAAATTAAAGTCAATGTTAAGTCATTAGTAACATAAATGCCTTAATAATAGTTTCCAGTTAAAAAACATTACTATTAGGCATATTTCTGGCATTTTAGATGTAATTTCCCAATTTCGGGTGTCTTTTTCGTCTGATTTACCCACAAGCCACTATAAAAGCACTAATGAATTATAGCGGGTGTACTTCTCAATCGTTTTTACGCAGCGCACCTTCCATACATTGCATCTGATCTCTTATATACGAGGATTAACCTAAACAGATAGAATTCGTAATAAGTTTATGCATTTCTATACAAGTTGTGGAGTTCAAAGGCTTACAGCCGATCGGAAAACGATACTTTGCATATTTTTAAGCAAAAGGCGTTAAACGAATAATGAAATATGTACGCTTAAAGGCTTTTTTGTGCCATGGATACTTTGATTATTTCCTCTTTAACAATTGCTTGTCTTTAGCTTGTATCACTTGCGTCATGATTTTTCATATTTACCTTTTAACTTTGGAAAACGGCGAAATCTGCGTTTGGACTCCGTAAGGAAAAATGGACGTACCGTAAAATTATCAGGCAATCATAGTGAGACTAACTGATTCATAGATGTAGGTGTCTGTTAAAAATTCTAAATTAACTTTTGCATACATGTGCATCACATGTAAATCAATTATAACACTCCAAAGGAACATGAACAGATAATAATGATACGTAGTTATATTCATGCAAACATTTAGCCATATTATATACATATACAATGCTTCTAGCAAAAACAATATTATTAGTAACAGGATATGTTTTCTGTTGTGCCCATCCGATGACCGGTAGAAGTAGACATACGACACAGTTCTGAGTACTGTTTTCTTTGTCTTTGGACCGTTATTCCTGGTGTTTCCTATAAAAAAACAGGTAATCTGTATTTTCAATGTAGGACATTTGGATTAAATTTTGTTGAAGAAAATGAAAAATATATCCTATTTTCTGTTATTAAATCAATATTTCGAACTAAAAAGACAGTGGCCGTAGAAATGTTACCTTAAACTGTACCTATTTCATATAAATTCTATGTTTTATTATTCAAACATATTTAACGATTTTTAATTTATTTTATAGTCGATGACACAGCGCTTAAGGAGATACGCACCTGAAAAAAGTAATTTTTCTCTAAAAATAATGGTATCTGTTAAATAAAGTTAAAATAAAGAAAAAAATCATATGTACATGAGCATGATGAGTTAGTTTTAAACATACAAGGGTTTTTAAAATTGGCGGGAAATCTGACTCCTCTGGAATTTTTATTGGAATAACATTGAAACAGTGAAAAGCATGGAAATAATAATTAAATCTTGCTGAAATTTGCTATTGTATAATAGATTTAAGTTTTCTGTTAAGCGGAGTAATATTTTCAGAGATCAGGAAAAATAACTGATTGCCTCTTATATGACTCTTGCTCCAACACAAAATTTTCTTACATTGTACTCCTGGTTATTGTCAATAATAAAAACGACCCCACACTTAAGAACGCGTTTACTATTAATTAGTATATCTAATTACAAAAATTATTCTAATATGCTTAAATTATAGTAGAGATATACCTGATGAATTCGGCTTCGATTTCGTCTTCTTTGGTTTCTTCTGACGTAATTCAACCTATTGAAAATCATATAACAATATAGTATGATAATTCTATATGAAGTCTAAGCTGCATAATTCAGTATGTTTTTCTAAACATATTCAACTGATTTCCGTGATTTTTTTATATGCAATTCCTGTAATAGCACATCAGAACTTTGTATTCTGTATTTTTAGTTTTTGAGTTTTATCGTTCACAAAAATTGTTGAAAGACGGACTTACCGACATACTGAATAAGTGAAAACTTAAGGGCTTCCGCACCCTAGAATTTATATATGATTTTTTTCTTAAAATAACGATCTAATGCTTGGAAATTTTGAACTTTACGAACATCCTTGACAATCGATACTAATGAATTACCTCACAGTCTTCTCTTTCATTCTCTAACATCCTTTGGATGTCTGCTGGTATTTCTGGATCATTTTCACCTTGTCTCTCATTACTTCCATGCGGTCTTTGTTTTGGTAAAAGTGGTAATAACCATTTGGCCTTTGAAAGTATCTTTGACCGTCGATATTGTGGACTGTTTTTAATGTTGTTTAGATGGTCAAGATACTGTTCCCACCATCTTTTTTCTGAATGATCAATTTGGTCAGTAAATAAGCACTGCCATTGTGGTATACGAGTTTTTATTCTGTCAATATCAATTTTATCAAATTTGGGAAGTACAATGTTTGGGATCCCTTTGGGAAGATTTATTTTTCCGTCCTGGTTCGCATTAATTAAACCACCATTTTCTTTTTTCCATTCTTTGTTGTGTGATGATTTGTATTCCATTGAAACTGTTTGGGAAACCAAATCACGTGTGAACTTGTAATGCAGTGGAGTGGTGTGTTTTCGAATATCATTCAAATGAGGAGTAAGCCACGATCTTATATCATAGATAACTTCAATTTCGTTCGTGTTTGGTAACATTGTTTTGAGCCTTGGGAGAGTTTCGGCATCGTTTCTTCTAAGTTTTTCAGCAATTTTGCTAAATGCCGCATCCACATCCTCGTGGGTATGACCGACAGGCAAAAACGATAAATGAACCTGAAATTAGTATATATATTAGTGATGTAATTGTGGTTTAAGACTAATCATGAAAATATTTTTTCATTAGATTATTAGATGCATGTTATAGCAATGAATGCTTAAAAATTAAAAATAAAAATAAAAAATAACAGATACAAAACAATTCTCTTTTTGGGGGTAGTAATAGGCGTTGATGAATTATATGAGATCCTACACATCTACAAAGCTTATCAAAATATTCTAATAAGCGATATTTAAAAAAATTCTTGTCAATTCTGATACACTTAGAATATACCAGAACACACACACAAAAAAAAAAAACGTTTTCAAGCTAAATGGTCGATCATTAAAAATAAAAAAAATTACAAGTTGCAAGCAATAAAATTGAACTTTCATAGACAATATTTATCATAAAATTTGAAGAAATGGATAAACCGTTAAAAAAAGTTAAAATAATAATAGATGATGATTATTGTGTTGTTCATCCTAGTTATATGCAACTTCATGTGCTTTTTGTATTAATGTCAAAAGAACTAAAAAGAGTTAACTCAACGATAAGTATAAAAATGAGATAAACATTTAAAAATTGTTGCAATGCTATCTTCGTCATTCATTTTCTCACGGTTTTGTGTGTTTTGAGTTAGACCAAATGGATAAATGCATTGTCCTTATATTTTTCGTTCCGTGCGGGGTCCGGGTGGCGAATAGGCCCGCAGCAGATCCTAGCTTGTCGTAAGAGGCGACTAAGGGTCTTGGAATTCTGACGTCGGGTCAGTGCTCAGCCCACAGAGTTTCCAAGTGTGTATCCTAGGTGGCTGAATAGGGTGGCCCTCGTCCGCGGGGGTTGTCAGGTCTATAATACGGAAACCCTGACCGCCGACAATAGTGTGCCAACGTGTGTGGATAGTGCCACGCTTCATGCACGTAAAAGACCCCTTTGTGGACCGCCAAGTAGTGCAGCACATAGGCTAAATTTTCCGCCCCTACCCACCTCTCCCCTTTTCCTGTGGTTCTTCAAAATTTAACAGTCCTTTGTGTCCCATCCCACCCCCATATTTCATTTATCATCACCATTTCATGTTCATTGTATCATCCTTTTCATGTTCATCGCCTGTAAATAACCTATATAGCGTTGCACGGGCGTAAAACACCAACTCACTCACTCACCTTATATTTTTCTTTAGACTTGTTCCATGACTCTTTCTAATTTAAGTTAATTTATAATTACAAAATTATATTAAAGGGCCATTTAGTATCAAAGGGAGATGTGAGAGAGTTGAATATAATAATGAAAATGATTAACTAAACAGACTTATAGCAAGTCTGGTTTTTCTTCAAAAGAGACGTGTCTTTCTCCGGGCTACTTTCTCACGGTCAGCTGTTGGTCAAATTACAGTAATCTGAAACATAGGGTGTGTATTATTTTGTTTACCGCTTCAATAATTCCTACGGGTTAATTATTTTCAGGAGGAATTAACTGCTTCTTTCTTCTTTACTAATTCATTTACACTTCTCTTTTCTTAACATATTTAATATACCAGTTTAAGATATATTTATATCATATACAAAACTTAAACCATAATGTCTAGATATGAAAACATCGTCAGAAAAAATTGAATAGTCTACTTCAACGTTTTTTTTTTCATAAAGTAATACAAAATTCAGAAATATAAAAACTAAGACTGTTTTTAATTTATTTTCTTGTACATGCATGCGTATTCAATTATTTCCATTTTGCAATCTAGCCACAAGTGACAGTTTAAGTCGTAGGTGAATTCTCCGAAGATGGAAACAAATGTCCTGACATATTAATTCCTAACATTTATCAGTTCAACTTTGACTTAATTAAACCCATGTTATTTCAAAAAGTAAAATATTAGGTGAGGACTGTAAAAAACAAACTGATTGTATGTTCTTCTGTGTTGTTTCTATGTTTCCCATAGTTAAAGCAGCGGTCACTGAGGTGGTAAAAGTGGCATGTTTATACAGTTATATGCAACTAATAAGATTAATTATAGTAATAACACATGAAAGAATCTGAATGATTGCTGATCAGTCTATGAACAAGCTACCAAAATAAAATAAATTCTTATCTCTACTTCCGTAAGAATTATATCATTAACCACTTGCGAGACTATTAAATCACAGCTGGACATATACAGCCTCTACATATCATGATGATCATATTACTGGAGCAATTAACTTTTATTCTATAACAATATTTACCTCATTAAATATACGTTGATGTACCAGTAATTCACAAAATGACAATACGTATTTATTCTTGTTTTCGCGCCAACAATTGTCCGCTTGTAGGTACAGAACTGGAGGGAGCTTATTACCCTAAAATATTATTAAGTAAATTATCATAATGATAAAAATATTAAAAGATGCAAAGAATCCCCTTGAATTTTTTTCTTCAAAGCATGCACTAAGAAAAGGGTCAATCCTTTCTGTGGATATTATCAAATATTTATGCTGCTTCTAAACATGATGGACAGTATTTAAATAGCGTCATTTTACTGTTAAGATCCAACAAGAAGAATATGGTGTCTTCAAAAATGAAAATATCTTCTTAGGTGACATTTATTTCTTAGCATATTAATTCATTTTTTGAATTACCCTAAGGGTAAAAAGAACATGTACAAATTTAGTGGTCAGAGAAGAGCTTGGTAGAGTGCCAATTGAAACTTTTATTAAGACTTAATCAATCATGTATTTACTTAGACTAAATACTGAGAACATTAAACCCTCTCTTAAAAGAGGCATTCAATTTGAGTAAAACTCTTGACCAAAAGGGGGTATATTCTTGGTATACATATGCCAAACATATTATGCCAGAAACCGAATTAGATATTGACATTTTAAACAATTGTCAAACAATGAAAGAAGTTAAACAGCATAAAAAAATAGTTAAGGAAAACTCAGAAATTTTTTATAAAGAAATTATATTACATAAACTAAATAATTTAAATGAAAATAATAAAAACTGTCTGTATAAATCTCTTAAACAAAATGTAAATGAAATGGAATATTATCTATCATATCATAATAAAACATTAAGAACCCTTTTATCTAAAATTAGACTAAGCGATCAAAAACTAATGAGATATAGAAAAATCCCAAGAGATCAAAGACTGTGTGCCATATGCAACACACTTGATGATGAGTCACACTTCTTACTTGAATGTAAAATCAATTCTAATATTCGAACTGTCTTTTTGCAATATTTTAATAACATTTATGATTTTAATAAACTAAGTAAAACTGAAAAACTAACAAAAATTCTGAATCCAACTACAATTGAAGAAATTAAGACAGTTACTTCTTTTATTAAACAGTCATTGGAACTGAGAGAAGGATACCTGTCATAAATATATTTATCTGTACAATTGTAGAATTTAGATACCTCCATGATTTATGTTGTTCTTTGCTTGTTTTGTATTCATGTATATGTTTTAAGTTTTGTAAAGCTATAATCAATGCGGTTTACTGTGTGCTTTAATAAAATAAAATAAAGATAATAAAAAAAAAAGAACAAACTGTAGGTAAATTGAAGTTATAATACACCTGGAATGCACCATGGACTCTTTATAGATACACTTGCCAGTTGCCAATAATTGCAATATATAAATTGGACAAGGTTCATTTTGGTAATACATGTACATACAATTACAAGTTGCAAGTCTCCTATTACATAAGATAAATATAAACTCACCATTAGTTTAGATATTTGATACAAAATCATTAATAAAATGTTCATTGTTAAATTTGAATCGTGGGCGTATTGATTCCAGTCCAGAAAAGTAAAAAACTTGTTTTGTCCATGAGCTAGAACTCCTGTTACATGTGTTGTTAACTGATCCACGGGATTGACAGCCTATAGCAAAAAATACATAATATTAACATTCAGAGCTTCTTATAAATGCATGGTTAATTTCATAGGTATCGATCTGTTTCATCATAATACTGTTGTAACCGGAGAGCATGAGTTACTTCACAAAATCGACATGTCCTGAGCGGGATTCGATCCCGGGACCTCTAGGTTTACAGTCAGGCGCTCTACCTCTGAACCAAAGAAGTACTTCCCTTGTTCAGGGATAAAGGCTGGCTATTTAAATCTACTAATTAATGTACGAAGGGGGGCAACCCCGTTACACTTCCCCCTCCTCAAGAGTCATCATACCTTCATGTATGACTCTTAACACAACTAACCCTGGCTAGTTTTCCTGTTCTAACCGTCGTGGGTTTTTTAGTTGGGCGCCAATGTAACCGGAGAGCATGAGTTACTTCACAAAATCGACATGTCCTGAGCGGGATTCGATCCCGGGACCTCTAGGTTTACAGTCAGGCGCTCTACCTCTGAACCAAAGAAGTACTTCCCTTGTTCAGGGATAAAGGCTGGCTATTTAAATCTACTAATTAATGTACGAAGGGGGGCAACCCCGTTACACTGTTTCTTATTAATTAAAATCATTGTATGACACAATTGTGTAATAAGCATCCTACTTTGGGGACGTTTTTTTTTTTACTTTATGGCTATGTTTTCAACGACTTGTGCGACTTATTGAATGTAACTAGTTAAGTTATACCAAGCGTGCATCTAATTCGTGTACATTGTATTTTGTTTGCAAACTGGTCTTTAGCTCTTAAGTCAAAACAAACGTTATTTAAAAATCAAATAGATGATATTTTAATGCTATACCTTGGCCATGCGTCCAACAAAATGAGGCAGGTTAGTCTTGGCTGTAAAGAAATACAATAAAGGCAAGTAGAGATTTATGACACTTGTGTTCTACTGTTTCTGGTGCCATTTGGGCACTTTTGCACTATATTTTGGAAAGTATGTTAGGACACTATATATAAAATACATGACATTGAATAGCACGGCTTAAGGCCGGTACGTGCTATATAGATGAATACAAACGTGAATTATGTCACTAACACCGTGGTATTTTAATAAATATTTTATGGTTAATTGAGCGTAATTTTTCCTTTTTTCATTTGAGTCAATATAAATATATATAGATATAAATAAGGTTCATTTTGAGTAATAAAAATTACTAGGAGCACGTCTGTGGTTTTGTTAAATGTCTATAAAAAACTTACACTGGTCCATGCCGTCAATTATAAGACTAAGGAACTGGGATGGTGACGTCTTTGCCGCGTTCTTCTTTGAATAATAATATTTTCGTTCTAGCCTGTGAAAATGTTCAGTGTAATGTACAAATAAAAACAAAAAAAAAAACAAATCTGTTCGCACATTAAAGTGGTTTCAAGGACATTATTATTCTAAACATGTGTTTATTTGCAAGCCAATCAATAAGCCTTACTATTAGAAAAATATACACCCTTACGTTCGACGCGTTTTTCTCTACTCAGTCTATGGAATAATCTAGCCTTACAAATATAAATAAATATTATAAACTTCAATATTTTCTAGTTACTGATTAAAACTAAGATAAGTGCCCTTATCAAAATGATGAGGTTTCTGCAGCTTGTTATTAAAACGGTAAAAAAAGTTTTAATATTCCTATACACGGTTTTCTTTTTTGAGATAATCTTATATTTGGGTTATTTCATCTGTACAATATATGATATAATTTCTTTATTAATGCAACTATAGACTATAGTACAGTCATGACATACAGTACAAAACAATGACAATGACATACATGGGGGGGGGGGAGTGGGTATGATCCCGAAGTCTCGGCAAATAAAACAAGAAATCCCGGATTCCCGCGAAAATAAATGTGTGATTCCCGCATCCCGAAAAATGAAAATGGCTAAATCCCGTTCCCGTTAAGGGTTTTCCCCGAATTCCCGTTGAAATAAATGGGCTTTCCCGCTATCCCGCAAAAGGTCCTACCAATCCTCATACATGGGTAATAACAAATTTATAGTTATATATTTTTTTATATGCTATACTCAGATATTTGAAACTCGTTAGTAGTTGGATGTTGGAATGTGGCCATGTCGTTAAATCGTACTTTTACAAGGGATCAAGTTATTTCAGATGTTAAAATGACGTTCTTGTCAATCAATTCATTATTAAATATTAACCAAAGAACTTTATTTTCATTAACTTTGTACATTATTGGATAAGTTTCATGTAAATGCAATAATTCTAGTCTACCTCGTCCAAAACTTGTATTTAGTGTATATTCGTTTCATGTAAATAGTTGAAGCACATCACCTGTCTTTCATTAAGAAAGTAAAAAATTACAAAATTCAATACTTGCATTTGGTTGTTATTGTGTTCCCGTCTTTCTGCACGTAGTTTCTCCCGCAATATAGGATCATGAGTTGTTTCAATCTGTCTCTCTAGACTTGTACATAATGTGCACTTAGAAAAGGAATTTGTCTACAACATAAATAACTTCTTTGTCTTTTGTTGATTGTTTTATTTGTAACAATAACCGATTATGAATATGAATATTTGTATGCAACAGGATAACTATTCAAATTGTGTGGAAAATTTTAATTCATTTAAATATAATTTATTCAATTAATAAATAAACTTATTAAAACAAAATTGCGAGGAAAAAACAGTTTTGGGAAGACGTTTATATAATGAAAACGAGTGAAACTTTTGACAAAACACATTTTACACGTAATATAAATTGAAATTTCGATAAAAGTTAATATAGACAGCTTGAATATAAAGTAGCAAAACATCCCTATTTGGAACTATAAGTGTAGTTCATTACTGTTTTGTTGTTTTTTCAATGCACTTTATCATTATAAGGGACCGAGCATTTAACTTGAAGGAAGGCCTTGTTTTGTTTTTTTTTAAATATTTTGAAAATGATTTTTGATGAAAAAAAACATTTTGGCAGCCGATCGAGAGAAGGTAAAATAAAAATATTCTGAAGAAGGATTGTTGCTACACAAAACAATGCCAATAATTAAAAATATATTCTGTCGCGAGCTTTTGGGGGGGGGGGTCTGACCAAAACAAAAAACCAAGGCCCCTCATCAAGTTAAAATAGTCCGCCCCTTTACGTTCTTGTTCTGGTAAACACAATGACAGTTTCTGCATTATCAAAGATACTCAGAGAATTTGCGTGACTATGAATACCTGTTTAATCTTCAGATTCGGAAAATGCTTCTTCCACATCTTATAAAACGCAGATGGCATCAAGTGAGGTTCTTTTCTTTCTATCATGTCCTCTTTATATCTCATATATATCATACACTGTCTTGTTCTGTATGGTAACAATAGAACATGGCTGTCTGGCATCCTATCAGAATAATATGTGGCATATTCTTCCATCCAGTTGATCGACTGAAGAAATTTCATACTAACACCATGATGCCTTTCTTTGACGGAAAATCGTGTTCCTCTAAAAAACATTTTTCTTGTAGAATAATAAAAATTTTTGTTAAATCCAAAAATTCCCATTAATGATTTGCAACACACGGTGATTCCATTTTTTATGCTGAAGTTTGGTGCACTTGTCATTTCGGTTTGATCAAATTTATTCATTAGCCATTGCTTTCGACCGTTTACTGTTTTAGCCCAAAATTCCATCCTTAAATTTTTGATCTCTATGATTGTAAATTTGCTACTACATACTCTACTGCAACATTCAAGACAACGTTTCAGATCTTTTTGGATGTTAGCAACTCTTGTGTGCTTTGCAAGTAGGCGACTTTTTTCTGGACCTGGAATTCAAAATATGTTAGACGTTGTAGAACTTATTATTTAATATAGAAAAACTGAAAAGTGAGTATTGTCACTTTAAACATGTAACACTTGACTGCATCTATATCAATATATGCACATGTAAATTATACGTCAAAGCCATCAATAGGCTAAGTGTAGCTTTAAACATGAAATAGCATACATGTACTAGACTTGCTTCAGGTGCCTTTCTAATTATAAGATATTTTTAATAAAAAAAAAGTAGAATAAAAGGGCCTGTTATCACCTGAAATATGAGATGTTGTCGAATTCCTCCGGCAAGTGGAATATAAAACCTTACTAAAATTGGTTTACTAATTATATAAAACTTAAATTGAGATACATTTAAGTGTGCAAATAATAAGTAAAACCGCAGACTTAAAAAGTTATGGGGATAATGGTATAGTAAATAGCAATTCAATTTTAAAACCATCTAAAAATCTGGGCGGATCATGGATTTAAAGATAATAATAAATCGTTTTAATAAAATAAAAGCAAAACGTTTTATGGTTGCCTTAAAGGCAAACGTTTAAAATCAGTAATACAATAGTTCAATAGATGCTGAAACAAGAGGCTCCCAGTAAATGCTTTTTTGACAATGAAAGGACTATAAGTTTAGTAAGGGGTCATCTGACAATATTGCTTAATGCATTTAAGTGTAGAGTTCAAATAGTTGAAAATTTTAGCAATCAAAAGCTATTTATTTCTTCAACAGTTTGCCAGCTGTAAGACATTCAAAGGACCATAACTTCTATAAAGGGTAAAAAAAGACTTTCATCATATTGAATTGTTGTAGGGCTTAACCAACTAAACAGTTTCTTAAGGGGCCATAACAAAATCAATTATTTTTGGTCGTTAAAAATATCTTTGATAAAAAAAAACCATTGTACATGTTGCATTTGTTGCTTCTTTTCAGGTGGTATATATTGTACTTTTAGTTATTTTTTTTCAACTTACATGATTGTGCATCTAGCAATGGTTTTGAGGCAGAGTTAGGAAATGTTGCTCTCACATCGTGGTAGATATTCGCTTCTCCGTTCGATACATCAGAGTATATAGAATCATCAGAGACGGTAGGGATGGGGATCGCTTCATAGATATAGTTGCTTTCTACACTAGTTACTGACAAAGGTTGCCTGAAATCTGTTTCTTCGTCAGAAGATAAATCCCTGAGCGTTCTCCTTCGCTTCAATGGTGTGCTTGTAAGAACACGTGCATGTTTATTATTTAATATACTTTCGTCAGCATTTGACTCTATATCGAAATCATAAACCGATTCCTTAATGTTATCATACACACTATTTCTTCCATCATTCTGATTATCTTCAAATTCTACAAAGGAATCATCAAAAATACCAATTCTAGGAGATGACCGTATGTTGAACGAATCATCAAGGTAACCAATTCGAGGGGAAGATCGTTCGGTGTACGAATCACCAAGATTACAAATTCGAGGCGAAGATCGTTCGTTGTACGAATCACCAAGATTACAAATTCGAGGTGAAGATCGTTCGTTGTACGAATCACCAAGATTACAAATTCGAGGGGAAGATCGTTCGTTGTACGAATCACCAAGATTACAAATTCGAGGTGAAGATCGTTGAACTTCATTGTACGAATCACCAAGATTACAAATTCGAGGGGAAGATCGTTCGTTGTACGAATCACCAAGATTACCAATGTGATGAAATGATCGTTCGTCGTACGAATCACCAAGATTACAAATTTGAGCTGAAGAACGTTCCATGTTCCCGTCACTGTAATAACCCGTTCGAGGTGACGATCCTTCGTTGTACGATTCGTCAAGATTTCTAATTCGAAGAGACGACTGTTCGCCTGAAGGATTTTGGTAATCATCTCCAAATATGTCTTTATTATTCAGGACTGAATCTTGAGGTAGAGATACTGTGTGGTCAGAGTACGTTTTTATCTGTCTCTAAAACATGCATAAAATATAAAAAATAGTAAGCATATCTTTGGTTATTACATGCATAAACCACACACAAAAAAATTGTTTGAAAATTTTTTTTTTTCTTAAAGAATAATTATTGGCATTGCAAACATAAATATCTACAATTGTTTCCACTTATCATTTGAGCGTGAAGATCAATATCGAATAGGTATCATATAGTGTTCAAGTTTATATATATACGTCCGTCCGTCCGTTTGTCCATCCCAAATCAGGTTTACCAGCAGCGGTGAGATTCTTTATTGTGACGGATTTCATATATGCATAAGTATTAGAATATGAACAAACATAAATTTTTAAAAGTTGTACATGACTGATTGATCCGGAAGGGGACATTGTACTTAGGTTTATATGTCTATGAAAGAAGTGTGATATTTTCGATTATTGCTAAGCAGGTTAAAGCAACAGATAGATACATTACATGACTCCTTAATTTACTTTATCTCTTAAAGCCGTTTTGTGGTAAAAAAACATATTTGAACATCGTTTATACGTGTATTATTAGCAATTACTGTTGCATGCGGCTAAATATTTCCTTTGATCTACTATTATAGACAATCAAACAAATCCACAGATTGGCAGTCAAAATAATGTTTGTTATTCTACTCTTTGAGAAATAGGTTTAAATTCTAATAAGCTCCAAACTGACATGAAAGCCCATTGAATATTTGCAAATATCATTAAAGATCATGGGATGGTTATCTAAACAGACAAAGTTCACAGATCATTTCAAATAAAACAACATTATTTATATCTGAAAGTGGACGAACACATGCTGACCTGCCAAGAATCAATCATTAGACGAACATATTGCCGTGTTCTTGTTTATACACATTAGCAATTCTAATACTTGTCATCAATTATGAATAATCAAAAGTTCTTATGATTTAAGTATGAACTCTTACTCACTTCAAGGTTTTTTATATCACATCTCTGTATTGTGTTTAAAGAGTAACGAACAGGAAAGTGTGCTCGTTTTGGACTTTCAAGCTCTATCTCCTTACTTTTACAAACACAAAAATCGTTTATTAGTTTAAAACATTCTTTATTTTATCTTCATTTGTATTCTGAGTCTAGTATATTTTAAAAATATAGAAACATGTAATGTTCACTTACATTAAAATACACATACATGTAGAGCTAATCGGTCAAGAAACGGCTAGGAATTATTTTAAATATGATAGAATTTATAATGCAGAATAATTTATGTATATAACATTGTGTTAAAGTAAAGGAAATTCAAGTTTAATATTGGCGCATAAGTTTTGCAATGACTGTTTACTTTAAATCGATTGAAGTTATATTTTTATTAAAAAAAAACAAAAAAAAAAACATATATTAATTTTCATCATATTTCACTTCTTTTTTTAAACGCTTTATAAAATGTTCACTTTCTTCTTCTTAAATAGATACACTATCAATTTATCAGAACGGAGGCATGCGGACAAGAAAAACTGTGTCATATATTGATTAAACTATAACGTAATTCCTGGGTCCGCCGCCGAGGGGCAAAAAGTAGATAAGCGACATACATGAAAATGCTTCACACCTTATGAGACCCATGTCTAAAGCTGCATACCAAATATCAAAAGTCTACGAATAGAAATATCTGAGAAATATGTTACGAACATTTTTGACCCTTTAAAATTTTAAGTCAGCTCGTTAAACAGGAAGTAGGTAAGCGACAGACCTGGAAACGCATCCCACCATGTGAGATTCCTACCTGAAGCTGCATAACAAATATTGAAAGCCTAGGATAAATAGTCGCTGAGAAATCTGTAACGAAAAAAAGTGTGAAGGACAGATGGACGGACGAACGGACGGACAAATGGATGGACGAACGGACGGACAACCAGCATTTCTATGTCCCGCTCCGGGTTGCGCCAGTGGACAATAAAATATTCATATGAATGTTCTAAGACATTCTGTACATAAGCGAAACTCTTTCGTCTAAAAGCGATAAAGGAGAGTTTTATTGTGCAATCTTGGTTGATGCAGTTAGCGTTGCCTTGGTTTGTGAATTGAAATGTGAGCTTGGCATATTTTAGTGAATATAAACCTTGAACTGGATTAAATCATTTTAAATAAAATGTAATACGGACTGTAAAAAATAAATTGAATTCCAAAACTTACATTGAAAATATGAGAGTGATAAGGAATCATAAAAATAAACTTAGTCTATCCATAATCATTTGACGGATATACACAAAATTTAATATGCAAACACTTGTAAAATTCAAAACTTTACCTTATACACATTTAAATTTATACGGTCACAAAAACTTTGTGGACGGGAGGAGGAACGTCAGATGGATAAACAGACAAAAGTACATGTAAAGCGAAAACAAAAGAGATACAGATCCTTAATACATATTCAGTCGTAACCCGTTCTTTTTCAAAATATTGGTATTTAACAGTTGTTTTGCAGTCAATGATTGAGCAGCGATCATTGTAGGTCATTTGATGTTGTTGTTTTTTTCATGCATGTAAAACCCTTTATTTCTATATATGTTCTTTGTTTGTGATTGTTTTGTATTTGCTGAACCCGTGTATAAACATGTAATGATCAAATTATTTGATTCTATTATATTAGATCTTATTCAAAGCTACAAGAAGCTAATTAAGCTATTGTTTTTTATTTTTTTATTTTTATCCTTTTCGGATTTAATAATTTTTATGTTTTTGTTGAAGAAAATGTATAATTTTGGGCGTGTTTTCGCATACAATCATCATACTTAATGAGTTAAATATATATCGTTATATATACAAATCCATGTCATGCTGGCGGTTATCCATTGTGGATTTTCTGAATCGCCGCTTGGTTGTGGGCTGTGTCGCGCACACTTATTCCACATCTCATTATTTTCTATGGTAGTTAAGTTGTTGTACATGTATGTATTCGGTTACTTGTCACTGCCAAACGTCAATATAATACAGCCCCGGGCAAACAGCATCTGCAGCCATTTGTAATTACTTAAAATAAACACAATTTTATGCTTTATGACCAGATAAATGGATAAGATATCCACCAAAAAGGATTAAGATAAGCCTCTTATAGTTCCTTGCTTGCTAAATGAAGCATTAGACAACAAGATACGTTTACCCAGTCAGTTTAGTAAACAAGTTTCTATAAAAACTTTTAAAAAAATAATTTAAAATAAATTTATACATGCATTTCATATTCCATGTACTTCATAACCAATAAGGCAATACACATGTACAGCATTTATTAAACAAATATTTATATTTAAAGTTATATAACGCCAGTTTTGCGCTACGAGCAACTTGAAAATAACATGTAGTGAATAAAATAAACTAAGGGACGGACCATTTAACTTGAAAAGGGGGGGGGGGCTTGGTTTTTTATTTTGGTCAGAACATTTTTTTTCGTTAAAAGGCGTCCCGACAGAATATTTTTTTATTATCAGCATTATTTTATAAAGCTGGTATCCTTCTTCAGAATATTTGTTTTCTTACCTTCTGCTGCCAAAATATTTTTTTTTAATCAAGAATTATTTTCAAAATATTTTTTGAAGAAAAAAACAAGCCCCCCCCTTAAAATGGTCGGTCCCTCATATATATTAATATAACAAAAACGAAGCTTAGTACGTAGCATTAATATACAAATTAATTTTTAAAAAATATAAAAATGTTATACATATTACATATATCTAAGACTCACCTTTTTGTCCTCATTATTTGTCTCATTTTCTTCTCCAGTCTTCATTCCGCATACTGACGATAGAATCATTGTCACCATTATTGTCCAACAAAATGTTCTTAAATACATTTTTAATAACACTGTTTTATTGAGATGTTTATATGGAATATTTGTATAACAACGAAAGTCTGATCAGAAAATATAATTATAATTAAGTTAAGACTAAATTCAAATGATAAACAAATGAGCATTACATGTAAAACGCACGACATGAAGAGGCGTGGCCTCGTTCACGTGCTTCTATCGGGATCTATTTACTTATTATAACGATAGCGTTCGCGCAATATATCTGTCCTGCAAAATGTCTGATCGGGTCAATTCAATGCAGTGGCGATTATTTTTGAGCAACCAAAAAATATGTATAGAAGAAGATGGCAAAAACAAGGGAGTGATCTATAATATTGAGCCACATGGAGACATTGGAGTTATGAAGGTAAGTGTTCCCTATTATCATGATTATTTGTTCTGGTTTTTGTGTGTGTGTGTTTTTTTTTTTTTTTTTTTTTTTTGTGTGGACTTAATTTTCAAAACTTAGCATTTAACTGTTAAAAAAGAACATGTACCCTTCTTTGTCAGAAATTTCTATTACAACACTTTAGCAAACGCATTTTATGTTATTTTTTTGTGTATCCGTCCTGTGGTTTTTTGTTGCCAGGACCCCTATAAGAATGTGTTTGATTGTCGACAGTATTTCAGATAAATATTGAATTTGGTTTATATGAAAGAACTTAATATCTTCATACTTCTATTGGTCACCGTCACGCCTAATAGGGTGCGTTCACGTAAACATGGTTTTGGTTAATATTTGTGTTTCGATACGATAATTTAAATAACAAAAGAAATATATCAAAATAGAACCCCGATACAAAGCAGAATCCCAACTTGTTTACTTTTTTCTTCACTGAATAAAACGTATCCCATTTAAATGCCGCACCTAAACCAATCTACGTGAATCTTAATTGGTAAGTTTTGCTCATCTCTCGTGAACTCCTCCATGTGAGGCTTACCAGGTGTGACCGTTTTTGCTTTGAAATTCAAAAAGACGCTAGGTTTAAATTTAGCTGGAAACGTTTTGCTCTGACGCTTTCATGGCGGTTTAGGATTAAAAGAAAACATGTTTCGCTTCAATACCATAAACTGGCAATTCAAATTCAATAAAAAATGATGAAGTGGAGCTGTGAAGGGAAATTTGTATTCATATTTTGATAATATAAGGAGTATGTGTGTTTTATGGCATTCTCGTCGCCCTTTTTTCATGAATGTGATGCACATGTTTCCATGCATTCAAAATTGGATTTAAACATATTATATATCTTCATCTTATGCTAAAGCAACTCTATAATGGCATCGTCACGTTGTCAGTTTTGAATCATCAACATTCTTGTAATTTTCTTCTTTTATTCTAATAAACAAAAAATATTTTTTTGTATTAAAACTGTCGACCAGTTTGCATTCTTACAAATAACTTATTTGCAGTTTCTAATATATGAAAAGCAATAGCAGTCATGTTTTGTAATAATAATATTAAAGGGAAAATGTATATATACGAAGATACACTATAGGGAGAAAGATTGGGATAAATTTTAATTTTGTATCCTTAATAAAATTCACTGGCAGAATAAACAGCTCCCTTTTTAGCTTCTAACATTTTTTAATGAAAAGAATCAGGAGGTAAATCCCATATACGAGAATAAGTGATATGCATATCCTGGTTAAAAAAAGCTCTTCGACTAGATCATGTATAGTCATGCAATAATTCATTTACATGTACTTTAAAAAGTCTGTAAACTACTCTTTCTGACATTTTGACATTTTTGTCAGAAACGACTAACAACCTATAACCCCATTCCAAGTAAAAAAATATAACTGTCGTATTAATATTTTACGCAAAATGAGGCAAATGTTTATAAAAGGATTTCGATCAAGTCAATCTACAATATTCGTGTTAACTTGAAAACCTCATTTTTATCAACATGAATGGACGGCTTTGTAAAGCAAATGTTTATTACTATTAAAGTCGCATTTTATATAATATATATTTCAATAGTATTTTTGTTATTACGCAAACAGGTCAAATATGTCTCAGGAGAAAATAAGTTATATTACTTATCGAACTTACAAGAGGGGCTTGGATTCGGACCATCAATCAAAAGTAGATCAGTATTTATGAAGACATTCAAAGAACAGAAAGGTAAAGCTTCCCCTATGTATAGTTGATGTAATAACACGCCATGTAGCTTTAATATCGATGTCAAAAAGAATCCAAAATATATTTGTCTGTCTTTGGTATAATCACGCTTCTTAAACAATGGATAATGCATTATTAAAATGCAGATCGTATAGTGTTCAATTTAAACGAAGGCAAAATACTCAATGTTAAATGCAAAGAAATATACAAGGAAATTCAATCTGTATACATGTAGTCTTTAATGCAAATATTTACAATGAATATATCAAGACTTTGAAAGACAGACAATATTCCAGATACCATTTGATGATGATTATAATTTAGTAATGTGGCTGGACTCTACATGGATTTTAGATTTTACAAAGGTTTTGCTTTTATCAAATTCCATGATGTATCTTCTGTAGTTTCATGTATGGAAATTTGACAGGAATTTGTTCATGTAAGAATCTGTGCGCATTTAATTTTCTATTAATTTTTACCTCAGCAAAATACAGACAGGCCAAATTAGCAGACGGTATCGAACCTTCAAAAAGATCCAGCACATATACATCAGAACCACAGACTACTTATACGGTGGATGCAACGGGTAAGTAAAGTATTAATCCAGAAAAAAAAATTGTTAACACTAAAGCATGTCTCGCCTGCTGGCTTCATCGGAATGCCTAGTTATTCTACTATTCATCCATTAATTCTATACATTTTCATGTGGACCAGCTAAGACTGAACACCTAAAAAAACAATACTAACAGTTATTGACATGGTGACGGACGCAAAAACCCTATTTAAATTCATTTACATCGATCTAAATATCAGATGTCTAGCTATTATACTTTTCAAGAAATTAATTTTTCACAAAAGTCTTTTCAAGAGTGTACAACCTGAAAAAGACCTAAGTTCATAAAGTCACTACAAGCGTAAAAATGGGGATCAATGTCACATGTCAATGTATACATGTACCAAATATCAGATGCCTAGCTTTTATACTTTTCAAGAAAAGTCTTACAAAGAAGTTTTCGGCATGAAAAAAAAATACTAAAATTTACGGAGTTACTGGAGCGTTCAATTGGGGTCAAGGTCACATGGCATGGTGACAGTTGCGTAGACTATTACCAGGACATCAACATATTAACGATTAACAAAATCAGGAGGTTAATCCCAAGAGATATGTCACACGTATTTGAAAACCTACTGTTTCAAAAATAGCTCTTTACTAGATCATGTAAAGTCATGCAATTACGAATTTGCAAGCTATCTAAACATTCATTTTTTTAAATATTATATTTTGTTTTAAATAACTTACATCTCACATGGCAATTTAATTACTTTTTAGGCCTGTCTATTCAATCGAGTTAAAACTAAGTGTTATATTATATAATGATTATGGGTCAGAATATGATAATTAATTCTATTAGTCTAGACTGGTCACTCCTCACACGTGTACATGTAAATCTTTTTCGCAACCATCTGGGAATTGTAAGGAACATCACAAAGCTTGAAATCCATTTAATTCTTCTCTAATTTTTATTGCTATTTTGATAGGCTGCCCAGAGTAACTGTAAAGTTCGTTAAGGTTTCATGATAAACATTGTATGACATTAAAATATGTTTATAGTCGAGGTCAAGGTTGTTTTAAGAGATTTTAAGAATTTTTAATTACTTTTAATGTTGGATTGGGAGGAGTTATAGTTAAAAGTGCATCCCTCTGTAGAAGAATATTCTCCCATAAATAAACGGATATGTCATGTATGTTTGTTTTTAGAAAATTAGACAGTAAGAGCGGATTAAGAACTTGCTCCACTCTTGTAACAATATAATGACAACCAAAAATTAAAAATACTCCTTAATCCAAATACAATGTATGGAAGGTGCGCTGCGTAAAAACGATTGAGAAGTACACCCGCTATAATTGATTAGTGCTTTTATGGTGGCTTGTGGGTAAATCAGACGAAAAAGACACCCGAATTTGGGAATTTACATCTAAAATGCCAGGAATATGCCTAATAGTAATGTTTTTTAACTGGAAACTATTATTAAGGCATTTATGTTACTAATGACCTAAAATTGACTTTAATTTAGTTCTTAAAAATACAAATTAAATACTTTTATACATAAATATTCCGAAAATCACGTGTAGAAAACATCATAAGTATTAAAACATTATTTTTTATCCTAAAGATAAGCTACCTAAATAACAATATATTGAAGGGTAGAGAGTCGTTTTATTGTGCCCTTTAATGATAAAACACGACATCGGTGCACAAGTTGTGAAGTACATATGCGAAAGTTTTTTAGTACATCCGCACAAGTTGAATTGTACATCTTTTAACGAATGGCGAAAGTTGAGATGTGCAAATGCGACAGTTGAGATGTACAACTGCTTTAGTTGAGAAGTACAACTGCTTTAGTTGAGAAGTACAACGAAGAGTTGAAAGTACCAATAGGTAGATATTATTGTTCGCTTTACCTCGTTACGATTTAAGTCACATTGGTGGATTTTCAATTTCTCACGGTTCAGTTTTGTACGTGTGTTTTGTTTTCTTTTATCCGATTATGTTTGCTAGATTCGTGTTAATTTGATCTGTCTGAATTACCCATTTTTACATCTGCAAATGCGACTTTTTGTTTTAATAATAATATTTCCAGACGAAATCGAAATGAAATAGTCAATTTTCAAAAAAAAAAAAAAAAAAAAAAAAAAACTGTCCATAAATCATTAGCTTTTTCATGTTTGGACAATATGGTTTGATCATTGATCAAATAAAAGGGAGTCGGCGGGAAAGTTGTTAACGTGTCGGGCTACTAACACTGAGTCTCGTGATTCCATCCTCGTCTGAGGTGAAAATTTCATGAACCAATTTTCCGACTCTCTTCTCAACACCATTTGTGAGAGTGGTTTCGAGGAACGATGCCCAGTCCTTCGAAATGGGCAAAAAAATGTCCTTTTTTAATATGGTGAGAGGAATATCCTCTGCTCGCTTTAAAAGTTCTTTAAAACTTTAAAGTCCTCTCTTGTTTGTTCGTGCTTGTTTTGTTATGTAATGACCGATTTTGCCTTCGCTCTTCTTGACTTTTGGCTTCGGACTTCCTGATTGGTGTCTCTTGTCTATATATGACAAACAATGCATCCTAAGCCATAAGCGACTCTCAGATCTGTAGAACTTTCAACTTTTTATTTGGGACCAACGGGGGCATCCACGTCCCATGGACACATTCTTTCTTTATCTTTTTTTCTTCATCTAAAATCGTTGTCATTTTTAACAAAATTTCGAATTCATATATTTTAAGATGGAGCGTGACACTGGTCATGTGACCGCGAAAAGCAAAAAGTGCAACAATATGTGCAAATGTCATTAAATATGAATAAAATTTAGGCTAAACAGTTTTTTTTATATTAAAAGTTTAGGAATACTTTTGAATTATGTTGAAACTCTTCAATCAAACGTATATACATGTAAATACATTTCTTATATTTTTCCAGGGAAATAATTCATACAAAAACTTGCAAAAATTTCAAAGGATTATAATGTTGGCAAAATTTTAAGCAAGTGACCCACTTTTTATAGTTTTAATTCAGAACATGTTGAAAAAAGGTCATATTGTTAGAATTTTTCTTAAGAACATATTTTATGCAAACATTTTGACCGTTCTTGTATAAATTAGGCACACTTTGAACCCTGATACTGGGAAAACAAGGTAAGTGACCTTGCTATACCTGACACGCGTTTCCTTTATTCATAACTTATCAGAGGCGCTCTCGCAAAATTTCTGTTTTCAATCACGTTGTATGTAAAGTTCTTGCAGCGCTCTGTATTGTCGGGAAATATTGAGTATGGAAAGGACCCTTTTAAAGAATACATCCTTAAGTAAATTTCTTGTTTAAGGTTATTCAACATGTGCTTGTGTACTATTCAACTAGTGCACTCTCAAAAAAGTTGTACTTCACAACTATAACATGAAATATTTTACTTGCTTTGAAAGATAGATTTGTAGCATTGCTTAATACCTTTATTTCATCTATTTTATTATATGTTTATTGAGGAAATTGTTTAAAGTATACAATATATACATGTTTTATTTTGTTTGTTAGCCCATTTTCATGCAGCGGCTACTTAATTTCAAAAAATGAACAAAACGTTCGACTTTTTTATTCTTACTTGCATGACGGCCATTGATTTTAGTTAAAAACGAATGTCATTTCATAGGACAATGTAAAGTATAGTAAAAAAAAGTGCCAATTAATTAAATTCAAAGGAATGACTTCTTACTAGTCTTTTTTATGGAAAAAGCCAAAAAATATGCAGACGGTTTTCTAGGTTGCACAAGTCAACTATGACGTATGTACTTCTCAATCGTTTTTACACAGCGCACCTTCCATACATTGAAATAGCTATAAACAAGTTAATGTTATAAGTTCCTATTTAAAACAATCATTAGTATTGAGGACAGGGGACTCTTAATAAAATACTTGCAAAGCCTATATTGCATTGTTTACGTAAAATATCATGTATTATACGTTAATTATGTATTTCTACTGTTGTTTTGTTATATTATCTGTTTTTGTCACAAACTCTGTCTAGATGTTTATATGACAATAAATTTGATTGATTGATTGATTGATTGTAACATAATGATTAAGTAATTTGTAATTGTTTATTCCATATTATGGATTTAATAAACGTATCCTTTTCATGGATTATTTATTAAAATTAAAGTTGAACTCCCAGTTATTACATAAAGATAATCTGTTCACTGTCAATGCCAATAATACTTATGATAGTTCGACATCCACTTCAGGAAAATAAAGTACACGAGCAAAATCGTTTCACCTCTGATGAATTAACACTGAGCACCAGGTGCGATACAATAGAATGCCTGTTTGCTTTCTGAACATTATCGATTGATACTATTTCTATCTGACATGTCTGAATCGCACATAAAACGATTCACATGAATCTTTATTGAACTATGTGTGCCCAAATGATTACAGAGAATCCATGTTAAAATAAATGCCAATAAAATCACCGCGAATGCTTATGAAGTATACAAATCAACGACGAGTTTTACAAAATGTTCATAATTAGAACATACATTGACATAGTTATATTATTTTCTATCTAGGTAACGACAGCACAAATGACAGCATACAGTCAGATTCAGTCGATTTGTCAGACTCATTAAGCCAGAAGAAGTGTGATATAAATGACCGTCTTATTGGTAAATTATTTTTTAAGTTAGAAGCAAAAGTAAACAATCGGAGCAATCGAATGTCGTTAGTCTGAAATCAAATAGAAAAACAAAACCACAAACTATACACACATACATGTACATCGCAACATAATCGCGATTATCAACGTGAAAGATGAAATGAGATTGTCATGAGAATATACGCAGTTTCTACTTGCTATAGCACACTCGTGACTCTGTCAACGATCGATTGGTTCATTGTTGGTCAATTTCGATTAAAGACGACAATTCCAAACCTCTCAATTTCTAACTATTTCAAACCATTTTTTCTAAGAGATAAAAATCCTTGTTTTATATCAAGAAACTTGTGATGTATTTTTGTAAAAATTTTCAAGCGACAACAACTACATAGGAATCAACACAATGCTGAATTAGAAATGTGTATACAAATCTAGCAACATTCTCGTTATAATTATTAATCGAATTTAGGGTGTTGCAAACTACCCGGACCCAGTGCAAATGCTTCACGTTATAACCGACTGGTTTTGGCATGTCTTTTGTCGACTAAATGGTTTTGATCTTTTAAAAATGACATAATTTGACACCTGTTTGTTTTTGGTTTTTTGGGGTTTTTTTTTATTGGGGAGGTGTCAAAAATATTTGTCGCGTTAAAGACGTCTTGCTACAAAAGAATGAAATTGAGTTGATTTTAAATAGTCCAACCATAATGGATTTCTGATTTAACCAGGTTCATTCTACACGCCAGTATTCGAACACATAGATCCGGGTCACGAGACACAAAAAACCACATGACAGTCATTTGTCAGCTGACAATCAAGATACTATTATTGGTCAAGCTTTAACTTTGGATACAACGGACACAGATTTAGCAGAACCCGCGTTCTGAGTCTCGTTTAAAAAAATTCAAAATTGACCAATCAAATCATCATATAGCTTACAAAACAACAATTACTCGGCTTTTTGTGTCCCGATCGTTGCCCCGGCGTATTATGATATTAAATTAATATCTTATTATACACCCGCACACAAAGTTTGGGGTAACCTGTCTGTCCATCTGCCCGACTGTACATGTAGGTCTGTCCGTCTGTCCACTTATCTCGTTATCGAAACTTCTCCTAAACCGTTTTATGGATTTTACACGTGGATTCTAATGAAACTTTACAGGAAGGAAGTACATCATATGGAGATGTTCATGAAAAAAAAGTGATATCATACAGGGGATGCAATTGGACTTCAGTTGTTTTTACAACAGTGTACCATAATTAACATCGTGTACCGTAATAAACATCGCAAGTGCAACTCCTCCTAAACCGCTGAAAGGATTTCGTTGAAACTTTACAGGAAGGAAGTGCATCATATGGAGATGTGCATGACTAATTTTCATTGCTGTCGGATATTGTTCAGGGGAGATAAAAAGTCATTAGTTTTTATCAAAATAGTGTCCAAAATGAAGTGGGAGGTAGGTATCCCTTCGTGAAATCTCTCACAGTAAGCCTTGTTTAGCTTTGCCCTTGAATGCTAAAGCGCTTTGATTTGCCTCGGAATTAGTCTTGCTTATTGCTTTTGTTAAATAGAACAAAAACTGTTACAAACAGGAAAAATTAAGCTGTTACGGCAACCCTCTAAAACTTTTTACTCCTACTTAATAATATTCTAATATTCATAAAGTGATTTTTATACCAAGTTTTTTGTTAATACTATTTTGTAGGAGAAGCCATGAAAGTTCATGTAAGCAACTTAATAGCACCAGCAGATGCGCGTTGTTTTCGCAATCTAGACAGTAGACACGTGAAGATGTTGCACAAATTCTACAAAGAACAAAGTATGTGCAACACAGTTTTAATTGGGAACATTGTCGGTAACATACCGACAAACAGAGAAGACCTGACTTTGAAATTACAAACCCCTGGAAAGATTTCCATTGAAACTCTAGGGGGAAATCACACAAGAACAGCCATCCAAGAATTGCTAGCGGAGGGCCACACCACTATAACCATGGTAACTTGCAGGTTATATGACAATCTATCGGATTCTACCGCACTAAAATTAGGATTTGAGCATAATGTCTCAAATGGTTTAGGCAAACCAACAAGTTTTATTGACATGTGCCAGCTGTTTAGGAAAGAGGCAGTTAAACTTGTTGGCGATGACGATGTTACAAACATGTCTGTCAGCAGAATGAAAGAGTGGAAAGATATTCTCTGCAGCATTCTGGTGATGGACCGAAAAGCAGAAGAGTTCCACAACAAATATAAAGTTGTTTTAAAACTTTCTAGGGCAAATAATGATGTTTGGGGCAACCTGAAGGAGCTAGCATATGCCGTAGAGAATGGAAAAGTTAAACATGCTCCTAGAGGACCACTGAAAATTACACAGTTGAAAGATTTCTGTCTTCTACAAGATGCCAGTCAGCTTGAAATTTTGGCTCATACACTAGAGACGAAAGACTGGAATAATTTCAAGCAAACAGTGGAAAGGTAAATATCGCTGAAACAAGTCAAAGGTTCTACCTTTTGAAGACAATGTTAAGGTCAAACTTTTAACAAATAGTTTTTGGAGAGAGTATTGTCAAGTATGATCATCTCAAATACTTGCTTTTTATGAAACAATTCAATAAAAATGACTCGCCAAACATATCTTTTTCTGAACGGTGAAAAAAAGTGTTGTTGTATTTGTATCAATATCATATTCCAAATAAACATATTAAGGATACCATTTTCCCCAAACAGCTTTGACAAGTATGGAGATTTACCTTTTTGATTGTCCGTTGACCAATACATTGACTTTAATAGAAGTCAATATGACTTTATACGGAGAAATTACCCATGGTGATAACGCTTAGCATGTAAATCCAATGATATTTGGTATTTGCGACATATGAGCGACAATGTGAAAGAAATACTTATCAAACCGGCGAAAAGTTTTACAATTTATCCCTATTTGAAAGGTCAAATTTTAATTGATTAATATGTCAAACGAAATTAAAAGACTTGACATGCGTAAAGAAAACAAAATAACATTGACTGTCTATTTATTTTATGCTCTTTTTATATATTTTTTCTGGTTCCTTTAATATATATATGTATATATATCAGAAAAATATCTCATACCTTTACGTAAAATTTTAAATAGATTTTTTTATTTTATTTTTATTTTATTTTCATTCACACCAGTCATCACGATTTTTCATGTACTGTCTGTAAAGGGTACTCTGGAGAACAAAAATTCTTATAATTTTTCTTTAAGTTATAACTAGCACCTTTGAAATGTTTGCTATTTTTACTGTTGCACAAAAACGTAACTAAATTTACAAAAAAGAGTGAAAGAAAAGCTTACCTCTAAGATAAATGAAGCAAAATCACTTTGCCCCCTTGTTTTTCTATTGTAAATGGCAGCCATTTTTGGAGATGCAAAATTTTCAAAAATCACAATATCATAGAATTTTACAATACCATTTTGACCAAAGAGGTATTTTGTCATCAACTTGTTTTTGTTTGCATCAGGGAGTGCATTTTGACGTCATATGACGTCACAATAGAAATTTGAGATTTTTTCCCGTACTTTTTATGGCCCGACCACGTATGTGGATCGGACATATAGTTTTACCCTTGTCCGTCCGTCCGTCCGTCCGTCCGTCCGTCCGTACGTCCGTACGTCCGTCCGTAACACTTTGGTTAAGTTCTTGGTTAAGGTCCATTACTCGGATACTAGATGTTGGGGGTCAATGATATTTCACCACCAGATGGGTCTTGGGTAGGGCTACACCACCCACTAGAAATTAGGTCACTGTGACCTATATTTTATGCATGAACGACTTCGGTTAAGTTCTTGGTTAAGGTCCATAACTTGGATACTAGATGTTGGGGGTCAATGATATTTCACCACTAGATGTGTCTTGGGTAAGGTGACACCATCCACTAGAAATGAGGTGACTGTGACCTATAATTTATGCATGAATGACTTTGGTTAAGTTCTTGGTTAAGGTCCATATATTGGATACTAGATGTTGGGGGTCACTGATATTTCACTACTAGATGTGTCTTAGGTAAGGTGACACCACCCACTAGAAATTAGGTCACTGTGACCTATATTTTACGCATGAATGAACTTAGTTAAGTTCTTGGTTAAGGTCCATATCTCAGATACTACATGTTGATGGTCAATGGTATTTCACCACTAGATGTGTCTTGGGTAACATGACACCACCCAATAAAAATTAGGTCACTGTGATCTATATTTTATGCATGAACAACTTCGGTTAAGTTCTTGGTTAAGGTCCATAACTTGGATACTAGATGGTGGGGGTAAATGATATTTCACCACTAGATGTGTCTTGGGTAAAGTGACACCATCCACTAGAAATGAGGTCACTGTGACGTATATTTTACGCATGAATGACTTTGGTTAAGTTCTTGGTTAAGGTCCATATCTTGAATACTACATGTTAGGGGTCAATAATATTTCACTTCTCGATGAGTCTTGGTACATGGCACCACCCATCAGAAATAAGGTCACAGCGACCTATATTTTACACATGAACACTTTTGATCAATTTCTTGGGAAAGGTCCATATCCCAGGTAATACACATTGAGGGTCAATGATATTTCAAGAACGGGAGGGCCATCCTGTGGCTCATAGACACATTATCTAGTTTTACTATGGGAATTTCCTATTCAAATGTAAATATCTAGATTTTTAGAAAATGTAATGAAGCATTTTCAAAAGTTATTATATTTTTAGTTAGGTCTTTTTGATACTCATAAGATTATGTAAATAGATAAAGGCTTATGATTTTGAGAAAAAAATAGTTTTGATTCTTTCATTCTCCAGACTACCCTTTACAGACAGTAGTTTTGATGAATACAATAAAACACTCAATAAACTGATTTGATTTGCAGTCACAGCTCAAGGAGAAAAAAGAAAGGCAAGAAAGTAGCAGGAAAAAAACAGACTGAAGATGTGGAAATAAGCAGCATAGCTAATCAGGAAAATGTTGAAAAAGAAAACGAAGTTTCCAGTTTGTAAGTTATATCAAAATTACGATATGAATACTTACTAATAAGGGTTCCACAAACTGCAACATATGTATTAGATATTGTTTGGCGTGGGCATTAAGAGAACTTAAAAATGTATTGGAGAGGTATTGGAATCTGACAAAATATTTAGAAATATAGGTAAAAACATCAAAAAAATATTTTACACTTAGTAAACAGAACAGAGCAATTTACTAGTTTTTTATGAATAAAACTATTTATATATATCAAATGTTCTCAAACATAACCATATAGAAGCATTTAGATACAAACATAATATGAAATAACCGCGAGCACAGCATAATTCTGATTATCAAAGGTTGACAAATATATTTTAAAAAAACCATCGTACATGTAGTTGGGACGAGATGTTTGTGGCGATTGAACGTAAAATAGAAAACAAAGAAAGAAAAATCGATTAAAATTTTGTTACTACAAAAAATGAAACAACTCATCGTCATATTTGTTTTTAAATGGGGTATGGAATGTTTTTCGCACATTGTATAATAATCAGCGTAGGGGATTATTCAATATGTGTAAAACAATGGTTTTTCATTACCCAAATGAAAGAAAATTATTATTATTACAGTCATTCCTTATAAATAAATTTTCAAAACAATAGATAACATAAATTTATTAATAAACGAACAAGTTGTGTCGCCTCCAGTAAAAAAATAAGCGATTCCCCATGATTTTTTTAGGAAATTTCGTCCAATCAAATTGTAGTATCGTGATAAAATTTATTTATCCTGAAAAACTGTAATATAATCCTTTTTAGACATGCAGAAAATTCTTCAAATGTGTTGGAGAACCCTTTTCAACACCAGGTTACCGCACTGCAGATTGACCTAGAAAAAGTAAAGAAGAAACTGAGCAAAACAAAGAAAGAACTAACTGACGCAAAGAGAGGTGTGGAGATAACAATAAAACAAAAACAAGAAATGGAGAAGGAACTTTTAAATGAAAATCAAAGAAACAAAGAGATGAAACATCAAATTGAAGAACACATTAAAGAGAAATTAGAATTGGTAAGTATATGACCTACGCTTCTCTTTTAGCAATTATATCAGCAAAGTTTAAGTATGAAACATGTAAAAACTGGACGGTTTGCTGATTTTTATGAGCACAGGCCATGCATTTGTTGTTATTTAGATGTATGTGTACAGAATAAATGCATTCAGGCAATTGGTTCAGCCACTTTACCGTTTTATAATTTATTAGTAGCCATACCCAAGCAGACATTGTACCTGTAATTTGTATTTTTCGTTTACATTTTAGGAGGGAGAAAGGGACCTACTGGACAAGAAGGTCAGTGAGATGGAGGAATGCCTAAAATATTATGTACAAAAAGAGGACTGTGCCGACCATGAAAGAAATGCAGATGCAACTGATAAAATGGTACGATTTTCTTAATATTTTGTTCACTATTAATGACCGATCCACGTATCGCGTCGTTTTTTCTTCTTTCTGTACCTCCATACGTTCGTAACCTTAAAGGAAGGTTATTTCGGGAACTACAAGTTTGGGCAATGATTGTTCATCACTAGATATGTCTCGACCAGCGTTTTACAGCACTGTTACTTTATTTTACGCATGAACGACTTTGGTTCAGTTATTTGTAAATCATACCTCGGATTATACATGTTGGGGGGGGGGTCAATTAATATTTAAAGACGGGCGTTTCATTCCTTACACTGAGACACATTTTCAGTTTGTATTTAGGTCGCATATCCTCTTAGGTCGAAAATCGTCTTTTGGTAGTTGAAGGTCTCGGTCTTTGTCCTGTGGAAGCCAAAGTACAGTTGTGCGGTTAAAATATTCTTAGTAAAAAAAGATAATAACAAAACTACCGAACTTGAATGATCCATCTCAGAGTCTAGAGAAAATGACAAAAACGAATCAGTCATACCGGAGAATTGGTGGATCGCAATGGTCCTGTACAGGCATTTCAAGCGAAATGGTGGGTTTAACTAGGTTTTATGGCACCAAACCTCCCTCTTCCATTGCTATCTTAGGATCCGGTAATGACCATAGAACACAACATAGTTGTGAGACACAATATGGATATTGAGGTGATCATCTCAGTACAGCAGACCAGTCAAACACTAATTAAAACAATCAAGCACCATATCTTTTAACTGAATTTTGAACTTTTTTTTTCAAACTCAATTTTGAACTTTTCTACTAGTGGCTGATAACGAAGAAAGAATTTTTTTAGGGATCGTATGAGACGTATTTTCTTATAGCCCTGCTCCAAAAGTCGGTCACGAAGAAATCGGTGTCTGATAAAAAAATCTGTGAAATGTGTGCAAGCTCTGGCATATCGAATAAGTTGTGAAATATAAACACCATATGCAGGGGAAGTAGGTATATTGCTCTGTAGGAAAAAAGCAGAGGTGTACCAAAGGTGTAATCAGTATCATAAAACCATAAAGACAAAGACTAAACCGGCAGACAAAAACTCATAACAACAAAACAAACCACATAACAACAAAAAACACACAAACACATAACAACAAAACCGCATTCAGCAACGTGAACTCAAGTCGAAACGAGAGTGAACCCAGGTGCTCCGGAAGAGTAAGCAGTTCCTGATTGCTATAGCACACCCGTCACGTTGCTGAAGATCGATTAAGTGTTGGTCAAATCCGGAAAGGATGACATTACAAAACTCTATGTCAAACCAACATCTGTGCTCATCTGAGAAATAGAAATCCCGTATTTAGATAAGGAAAATCAATAATTTAAAAATAAAATTGTCTCGTTTATCATAAATTTTTGTACTGAGATGACCACCTGGGTCAAATTCGAGGTGCAAATCCAAGAAGGACGTGAAGCAATTTGATTCGGTGGTCTCTTTAATCTCCAATTCTGGAGGATATATTGAAGGAATCCATCTACCAAATGAAGTGTTATTGACAGAAAGGACATCATCAATATATCTGAATGTAAGATTAAATGACCTTCCCTCTTTCATTTTCTTGTTCATTACGAGTCCCTGAAGAAATTCAGTTTCGTAAGAGTATAAAAACAAATCGGCGAGGAGAGGAGCACAGTTTGTGCCCATTGGAATGCCGATTTGTTGTTGAAAAATCTCTTCTCCGAAGGTGACAAATATGTTGTCAATGAGGAAATCAAGCATTCTGCAAACTTGTTCCAGTGTGTAATAAATTTTATCTTTGAAAGATGTTTTGGAAAAGAATGTAGAATTATAACCCAAAACAACGAAATTCCTAGAGTTTGAAAAGGCTTTTTCGAGAAGTTTTTTTTCAGGCGACATTTTAGTTTTTCGTGTGGCAAGTTAGTGTATAAAGTTGCAAAATCGAACGTTTTCAAAGAGTGAACCTCAGGAAATGATCTAGATTTAAAATGATCTAACAAATCTTTTGAGTTCTTCAAAATCCACATATGGTTAATTCCACTACGTTTATAAATAGTGTCGCAGTATGCTTGTTGACCTTCTTTGACAGCAGACAAGATTTTAGTTAAATGAACGGCTCTGTAGTTGAACATGATGAAGATCCAGCTACACACCTTTCTTTGTACGGATTTTTGTGAAGTTTAGGTATCCAGTACAAATATGGTAACTCTTTATGTTCCTCTTTCAATAACAATAACATTAACAATAAGCAACTTGAGTAATATGCGTTATTTAAACAAAAGAATCTTTAAATATTGCAATGACACTTCGAGATGTGTACGCATGTATCTAATCCATTATTCTGTTTAATCTACCAGGAAGAAGAAAAGAAATCACTACAAATGAAAGTAAAGGAACTTGAGGATTCTTTAGCGCACTATAAGCAGTTATCAAAGGATGCAGATATCCATGTAAGTAGTAATAAATGTAGCCTTTTATTGAACTGTTCTAGAATTAAAAATTTAAAAAATATTGTTAATTCTGTTATAGTTTTACCAGAATAGTTGATAGACCAAAATAAACTAGAATATTGAGAGCACAATATAAACGGTTATAAACAATTGAAGTTATAGGAGACCTAAAATTGTTGCGAGCGAAAATTGTTGACTGGATTTGAATTGTATGCATTTTACTAGTATTTTGAACTTGTGCCATTCGAAATCTGGCCTTGTTGAAGTCTGCTGTTTTTCATTATGGTCTTTTTAAATTGACCGTTTGCTTATGTGGGCTGTTAACGTCCACTTATTCTACATCTCATTATTTACTATTGTGTCAGTTTTTAGAGAAGTGTTTGTCCAGTGCATATAATCCTGGATCCGCGCATAAAGATACCAAATTCATAACTGAGACCAATCTACCGCTAGGGGAATAATAATATCTTGGACTTAATAATTTATATGCTTCAATTGAAAAAAGACTTTGATGCTTCTAAAACACCAAAAAGTGGTGCCGAGGCCAGTTAACCTAGATGAAACACGAGACTCCACTATCTTAGCCAACCACCAAGGTCATACCGAATTAACATAACCCCATGTTAGTAGTTAAAATTGCATCTAACGCGGGTTTCGATTATCAGAGGCTCATCAGGGCCCGTAAGCCTAGTTTATGAGCAAAATAAAAAAGAATATCACAAGGACTGTTTATACCTTAATATGATAACTTGATTCCAAATTCAGAACTAAGGGAGAAGAATAAGTAATATTATATTAAAGGTAACAGTTCAAGTGTAACAAAAGACTTAAATTATGGATACGTAACAATGTAATGATGAAAACAATATCTAGAGGATTTCGGTATGAAGTCTTTGTTTCATGCATTTACCGTCTGCAGTAGTGTACCATACTTAATATGCATGTTTAAAGATTGATGGACGGAATACTGATTTTTGAGAGACTATGAAGCTAGAATAATTTCCTTAATTTGACATAATTGATTTTGACTGAATTTCAGAATAAGGAAGTTCACAGCTGCCAATTAAGTGAAAACAAGAAAAGAAAGATTGGTGTGAAGGTTGGTACTTTTCATGGAAAATTTTACATCGAACAATGTTTGTTCAGTTACTAAATTTTTCGGGCGTTTTGACATTTATGATATAAAGAAATTAAAAACAGAAACATTATAGTCGTAGTTTCGGGGTAGTATTGATCTCAAAATCGGGCAAATGTGTCTCTTAATGAATACTAAAGATATGTGGCCATGTAATTCAGATCCGCTAAAATGTTTCACTTGTACAATACATGTATGTCTGGCAGGGTCGCGAATAGGTTAAGCATACATTAGTCTTAGATCTTTAGGAAACATAATACTTGTTAAACAAAATTTAATTATTAATGAAGCAGAGAAATATTTATTCATTTGAAGAACTGCTTTTATAATTTGTTATATTAATTTATTTCAAGGAAAATACTCAAGATATCCAAAGAAAAAAGAGAAAGATTGTAAAAACTACAAAAGCAAGGTTGTTAGAAGAAACTGAACCCGAGGTAATTATTTTTTTTGCAACATTTTACATATATGAAAGAAATTATAACTAAATTTAGTTTAATTATCTCAGTACATATTTAAAAATATATACCCTGGATAAATGATTGAAACAAAACATGCATAGGAGACGCATGCTTTTAACATCCTATTAAACAAGATGTACGACAAGATCCCATTTTTTATTTGATTAGAATGAATGATTGCTATTTGTATTTATTTCAGATAATGATGGACAATTACTTCGCCATTAACCAAGAAGTAGAAGGATTCTGGGCTGACGATGGACATTGGTATCCAGCTAAGATTTTAAAAGAGACAGAAAAGGGTAATTTTTTTTTCTACATTGTATGACTACAGTACTTCCGGTTTATTTGCTGCTATATGTTCTAAGCAAGATGTGAAATATAAGTATGCGCAACAAAACTTAGATATATAAACGGCAGTTTGAAAAACTCATCAACAGAAATCATTACTTTATTTATAACATAGCATCAAAATGATAGTGTATATCAGCTAAGTAAAGAATAGAAAATAATGATATGTGGAATAAGTGTACGCGACATAACCCACAATTAAACGGCAATTTAGAAAAACCACAATGGACAACCGCCAGCAGTCTTCAACGAGGCCTTTTGGCACTGCTCGCGGTTCTGCAATTGATATGTATTATGTTGGTATAACTTGGAGTTAAGTATTTACTGCACTCACGGAGAAAATAATCTCACCCGTAAAACTTTCCATAACTATGATGTTTTAAAAAAATCTAACATTTTTATATCAAAAGCCATTATAGTTTCATTTTTAGACGGATATTAGTATGAACACCTTTACTTATTTAATGAATTGTTGTCTTTTTCAGGATTTGAGATCATTTTCAAAGACAAGGTTGTTAAAGATTTACCAAAAGACGAAATACGAATAAAACAAAAGGATAAACATTGAATCGATCAACACATTGCTATTTTTAGACTTATTACATTTGTTATGGCTACGGCTATAAAGGGAAAAAGAAATACTTTTTTTACGCATAGCGTGCAAAAAGATCAGAATATTGTACATAGTGTATTATAAAATTAAATTCGCCATTTATTATATTGAATGGTCATAGATTTTAATAATCGAAGTAAATTTAAAACTATAAAAAATTCAGTTTGGCATTTTCAATATCTTTGGTAGAGTGCCTCTGATACATTTTGTAAGTTTTGAATAGACGAAACGCACGTCAGGAACTTTGTTGTCATTTGTATTTGTAACAAATATCCCGTTCGGTGTCCATGTACCAAATTCTGTTTTTACTCTTAGTTTCATTTATTTATCTATTTATATAACTTAATTGTCTTCTGTAAAATTGTACAGCTGTATGTAGCCCACAAACGTCCTTAAAATATCTTTTCAATGCAAAGCTATTTTGGTCTAAGGACCAAACAATTAACCTATAACACACCATACATTTGGTCTATAGACCAAGTTATTTTTGTTTTATTTCTTTATCACACTGTGTCATGTAGTTTTCAATTCTGGTCTTTAGACCAAAATGGTATATTAAAAACATCGACTGTTACATGATTAATTGTAATATTGCTCAGTTTGTCTTTGTCATTTTCTTAGCATTTATGAAAAAAAACCAGTAGGATGTTTTGGTCTAAAGACCAAGAAATTTGTTTGCTAATATATGTTACAATGAATAAATGATAATTTCATTTCTGGTCTTTAGACCAAAATGGTAAATCAAAATATCGACTGTTTCATGATTAATTGTAATATTGCCCAGTTTGTCTTAGTTTACGAAAAAAAAACCAGTAGGATGTTTTGGTCTAAAGACCAAGAAATTTGTTTGCTAATTTATGTTACAATGAATAAAAGATAATTTCATTCCTGGTCTTTAGACCAAAATGGGCTCTTCAAAGTACATTTTTGTACCTTACATCCAACGTGGTAGCATTGTTTTTTCCTGAAATTGATCTCAAGACCAATTTAAGGTATACTTGGATTTGTGAAGATCACTTGTCCCAACATTTTAAAGATAATCTAACATTGTTTGTAGTTTTTATCCAATAGTTGTTATAAAATGCTCATTAAAACAACGTTTTCAATTAGCTTTTGGTTTATAGACTAAATTATTAAAAAAAAGTTGATCATACGTTGCACTTATGACATTAACGATCATATATTGATTGGTAAAACAATAAAAATATGTGCGAACTCTACCTCTATTACATAGTCTTAAGACCAAATGTGTTACAAATTACTACACTATACAGGGAAACATTGTAAAAAAGGAATTAAAGACCAGAACATCACTCTATACTTATTACAAACTGTAAGACTGTCAACATAATTCAAAAGGGAAAATAATGGATTTTCCCTTTTAGAAATGG
>CAXARO010001607.1:0-13790 GCA_963971305.1 Arcuatula senhousia
CACAACAAGACGCTCCCAGGAGCCTGAATCACTCACCTTGTCTTGATGTCAACCCTTTGAAGACTTTTGTATAGCTAAATGAGCTGACTGTTTAAGCAATACAAGAGGCTCCCAGGAGCCTGAATCGCTCACCTGACATATGTGCCTGAAGTAAAAGCTATTAGGCAAAATCTATTTGACATTGAAAGGGTTATAAGTTTAATAAGGGGGTCATCTGACAATATGTTGGATCTTAAGGTGCTGATCACTTTTATCTCAATTAAAATTCAAAATTCTGTCACCCTTTTTGAGTTATTAGCAAAAAAATGCAGTTTTACCCAATGTTCTATTTTTAGCCACAGCGGCCATGTTTTACAACCAATCAAAAATCCCCACATCAGTTCTATACACCTAATGCTAATAAACAACTATACCAAGTTTGGTTCCAATTGGACTTGAAGTGTCAGAGGAGTTAACGTTTTCAATGTAATGAGGAAATGCTGTTCAAATGCTCAATTTTGACGTTCTAAGGGCAATAACTCATAAAAGGAAAGGATCTACAACGTTGACCCTATTACATATTTTGTAGATCTTGATGTGCTTAACAATATGCAATTTAAATTTCTCAAATATCTTGTATAGTTTTAAAGATATTGAGCTAAACAGGTGCAAAATTTGCAAAAAATCCACAAAAAGGGCAATAACTCCTACATGGGTTGTTGGATTATCTTCAAAATTTCAGGGTAGGTAGATCTTGAGGTGCTTATCACTTTTACCCAAAACCAGAATTTTGATATCTGTAGCCGTTTTTGAGTTATTTGCAAAAAACTGCATTTTACCCCTATGTTCTATTTTTAGCCACGGCGGCCATGTTTTACGACGAATCAAAAATCCCCACATCAGTTCTAAGCACCGAATGCTAATGAACAACCATACCAAGTTTGGTTGCAATTGGACTTATGGTGTCAGAGGAGTTAACGTTTTAAAAAGTTTACGGACAGACGACGGACGAAGGACAGACGACGGACGGACGCCAAGTGATGACAATAGCTCACATGACCCTTCGGGTCAGGTGAGCTAAAAAGGGCAATAACTCCTACATGGATTGTTGGATTTTCTTCAAAATTTCAGAGTTGGAAGATCTTGAGGTGCTGATCACTTTTGTTACCAATCAAAATTTTGAAATCTGTCACCGTTTTAGAGTTATTTGCAAAAAACTGCCATTTACCCCTATGTTCTATTTTTAGCCACAGCGGCCATGTTTTACGACCAATCAAAATTCCCCACATCAGTTCTATACACCTAAAGCTAATGAACAACTATACCAAGTTTGGTTCCATTTGGACTTAAAGTGTCAGAGGAGTTAACGTTTTCAATGTAATGAGGAAATGCTGTTAAAATGCTAAATTTTGACGTTCTAAGGGCAATAACTCCTAAAAGGAAAGGTCCTACAACGTTGACCCCTTACATATTTTGTAGATCTTGATGTGTTTAACAATATGCAATTTAAAGTTCTCAAATATCTAGTATAGTTTTCAAGATATTGAGCTAAACAGGTGCAAAATTTGCAAAAAATCCACAAAAAGGGCAATAACTCCTACATGGGTCGTTGGATTTTCTTCAAAATTTCAGGGTAGGGTGATCTTGAATTGCTGATCACTTTTAATACGCCACAATTTTGATATCTGTAGCCATTTTTGAGTTATTTGCAACAAGAGGCTCCCAGGAGCCTGAATCGCTCACCTGACATATGTGCCTGAAGTTAAGGTTATAAGGCAAAATCTATTTAACATTGAAAGGGTCATAAGATTAATAAGGGGGTCATCTGACAATATGGTGGATCTAAAGGTGCTGATCACTTTTGTTCTCAATCAAAATCTAAAAATCTGTCACCCTTTTTGAGTTATTTGCAAAAAAATGCAGTTTAACCTAATGTTCTATTTTTAGCCACAGCGGCCATGTTTTACAACCAATCAAAAATCCCCACAACAGTTCTATACACCTAATAATAATAAACAATAATACCAAGTTTGGTTCTATTTGGACTTAAAGTGTCAGAGGAGTTAACAATTTCAATATAAGGAAATGCAGTTAAAATGCTAAATTTTGACGTTCTAAGGGCAATAACTCCTAAAAGGAAAGGTCCTACAACGTTGACCCTATACATATTTTGTAGATCTTGATGTGCTTAACAATATGCAATTTAAATTTCTCAAATATCTAGTATAGTTTTCAAGATATTGTGCTAAACAGGTGCAAAATTTGCAAAAAATCCACAAAAAGGGCAATAACTCCTACATGGGTTGTTGGATTTTCAAAATTTCAGAGCTAGTAGATCTTGAGGTGCTGATCACATTTGTGCCCAATCAAAATTTTAAAATCTGTCACCGTTTTAGAGTTATTTGCAAAAAACTGCCATTTACCTCTATGTTCTATTTGTAGCCACAGCGGCCATGTTTTACAACCAATCAAAAATCCCCACATCAGTTCTATACACCTAATGCTAATAAACAACTATACCAAGTTTGGTTCCAATTGGACTTGGACAGTCAGAGGAGTTAACGTTTTCAATGTAATGAGGAAATGCTGTTAAAATGCTCAATTTTGACGTTCCAAGGGCAATAACTCCTAAAAGGAAAGGTTCTACAACGTTGACCTTATTACATATTTTGTAGATCTTGATGTGCTGAACAATATGCATTTTAAATTTCTCAAATATCTTGTATAGTTTTAAAGATATTGAATTAAACAGGTGCAAAATTTGCAAAAAAAAACACAAAAAGGGCAATAACTCCTACATATGGGTTGTTTGATTTTCTTCAAAATTTCAAAGCTGGTAGATCTTGAAGTGCTGATCACTTTTGTTCCCTACCAAAATTTTAAAATCTGTCACTGTTTTTGAGTTATTTGCAAAAAACTGCCATTTACCCCTATGTTCTATTTTTAGCCACAGTGGCCATATTTTACAACCAATCAAAAATCCCCACATCAGTTCTATACACCTAATGCTAATAAACAACTATACCAAGTTTGGTTCCAATTGGACTTATAGTGTCAGAGGAGTTAACATTTTCAATGTAATGAGGAAATGCTTTTTAAATGCTCAATTTTGACGTTCTAAGGGCAATAAATCCTAAAAAGAAAGGTCCTACAATATTGACCATATTACATATTTTGTAGATCATGATGCGCTTAACAATATGCAATTTAAATTTCTCAAATATCTTGTATAGTTTTCAAGATATTGAGCTAAACAGGTGCAAAATTTGCAATAAATCCACAAAAAGGGCAATAACTCCTACATGGGTTGTTGGATTTTCTTCGAAATTTCAGAGCTGGTAGATCTCTAAGGTGCTGATCACTTTCGTTCCAATAAAAAATTTTAAATCTGTCACCATTTTTGAGTTATTTGCAAAAAACTGCCATTTACCCCTATGCTCTATTTTTAGCGACAGTGACCGTGTTTTACAACTAATCAAAAATCCCCACATCAGTTCTATACACCTAATACAATAAACAACTATACCAAGTTTGGTTCCAATTGGACTTAAAGTGTCAGAGAAGTTTACATTTTAACAAGAGGCTCCAAGGAGCCTAAATCGCTCACCTGGTCTTGATGTGAACCCTATATTTTGTAGAGCTAAATGAGCTGAACATTTAAGCAAGCAACAGTTTTTTTCTTTATCTACTATAGTTTTCATTCTATAGGCCAAAAACATGAACAAGAGGCTCCCAGGAGCCTGAATCGCTCACCTGACATATGTGCCTGAAGTAAAGGCTATTAGGCAAAATCTATTTGGCATTGAAAGGGTCATAAGTTTAATAAGGGGGTCAGGTGAGCTAAAAACATGAAAAAGGTTATTGTAGGGGCTGTAACCCCTATTAAGGATCATCTGACAACTTTAATCCTATTGAGACTTTTGTAGAGCTAAATAACTGAACGTTTAAGCAAGCAACAGCTTTTCTCTATCTGCTATAGTTTTCATTCTATAGGCCAAAAACATGAAAAAGGTTATTTTAGGGGCCGTAACCCCTATTAAGGGTCATTAGACGACTTCCATCCTATGGAGACGTTTGTAGAGCTAAATGAGCTGAACATTTAAGCAAGCAACAGCTTTTCTCTATCTGCTTTAGTTTTCTTTCTATGGGCCAAAAACATGAAAAAACATCATTTTAGGGGCCGTAACCCCTATAAGGAGTCATCTGACAAGCTAAATGAGCTGAACATTTAAGCATGCAACAGCTTTTCTCTATCTGCAATAGTTAACTTTCTATGGGCCAAAAACATGAAAAAACATCATTTTAGGGGCCGTAACCCATATAAGGCATCATCTGACAACTTCGACCCTATGGAGACTTTTGTAGAGCTAAATTAGCTGAACATTTAAGCAAGCATCAGCTTCTCTCTAATTGCAATAGTTTTCATTCCATAGGCCAAAAACAGGAAAAACATTATTTTAGGGGCCGTAACCCCTGTAAGGGGTCATCTGACAACTTCAACCCTAGGGAGACTTTTGTGGAGCTAAATGAGCTGAACATTTACTGTAAGCAAGCAACAGCTTTTCTCTATCTGCAATAGTTTTCATATTATAGGGCAAAAACATGAAAAAAACGCTATTTTCACCTTTAAGGGGCTGTAACCCCTATAAGGGGTCATCTGACAACTTAGACCAAATAGAGACTTTTGTAGAGCTTTTAATGCTGAAGCAATAGGGTGCATCAGATTTCATCTATCTCTTATACTTTTTGATTTACAAGCCAAAAACAGTAGTCTGACCCCTGGTCTATTTTAAGCTACTGCGGCCATGTTTTTCGACGAATCAAAAATCCCCACATCAGTTCTGTGTGGGATACCCTAAGGTACCATCAGACCAAATTTGGTTTTAATCTGTTCAGCTGTTTCAGAGGAGAAGAAGTTTGAAGAAAAGTTAACGACGATGATGCAGACGACGACAACGGACGCCAAGTGATGGCAATAGCTCACATGGCCTTTGGCCAGGTGAGCTCAAAAGTTTACAGACAACAAATGATGGACGGACAACGGATGCCAAGTGATGACAATAGCTCACATGACCCTCGGGTCATGGGAGCTAAAAAGAGGCTCCAAGGAGCCTGAAATGCTCACCTGACATATGTGCCTGAAGTAAAGGTTATTAGGCAAAATCTATTTGACGTTGAATGGGTCATGAGATTAATAAGGGGGTCATCTGACAATATGGTGGATCTTATGGTGCTGATCACTTTTGTTCTCAATCAAAATCTAAAAATCTGTCACCCTTTTTGAGTTATTAGTAAAAAAATGCAATTTAACCTAATGTTTTATATTTAGCCACAGCGGCAATGTTTTACAACCAATCAAAAATCCCCACATCAGTTCTATACAACTAATGCTAATCAACAACTATACCAAGTTTGGTTCCATTTGGACTTAAAGTGTCAGAGGAGTTAACATTTTCAATATGAGGAAATGCAGTTAAAATGCTCAATTGTGATGTTCCAAGGGCAATAACTCCTCAAAGGAAAGGTCCTACAATATTGACCATATTACATATTTTGTAGATCTTGATACGCTTAACAATATGCAATTTAAATTTCTCAACTATCTTGTATAGTTTTCAAGATATTGAGCAAAACAGGTGCAAAATTTGCAAAAAATCCACAAAAAGGGCAATAACTCCTACATGGGTTGTTGGATTTTCTTCAAAATTTCAGAGCTGGTAGATCTTGAGGTGCTGATCACTTTTGTTCCTAATCAAAATTTTGAAATCTGTCACCGTTTTAGAGTTATTTGCAAAAAACTGCCATTTACCCCTATGTTCTATTTTTAGCCACAGCGGCCATGTTTTACGACCGATCAAAAATCCCCACATCAGTTCTATACACCTAATGCTAATAAACAATTATACCAAGTTTGGTTCCATTTGGACTTAAAGTGTCAGAGGAGTTAACGTTTTCAATGTAATGAGGAAATGCTGTTAAAATGCTCAATTTTGACGTTCTAAGGGCAATAACTCCTAAAAGGAAAGGTCCTACAACGTTGACTCTGTTACATATTTTGTAGATCTTGATGTGCTTAACAATATGCAATTTAAATTTCTCAAATATCTAGTATAGTTTTCAAGATATTGAGCTAAAAGGTGCAAAATTTGCAAGAAATCCACAAAAAGGGCAATAACTCCTACATGGGTCGTTGGATTTTCTTCAAAATTTCAGGGTAGGTAGATCTTGAGGTGCTTATCACTTTTACCCAAAACCAGAATTTTGATATCTGTAGCCGTTTTTGAGTTATTTGCAAAAAACTGCATTTTACCCCTATGTTCTATTTTTAGCCATGGCGGCCATGTTTTACAACGAATCGAAAATCCCCACATCAGCTAAGCACCGAATGCTAATGAACAACCATACCAAGTTTGGTTGCAATTGGACTTATGGTGTCAGAGGAGTTAACGTTTTAAAAAGTTTACGGACGACGGACGCCAAGTGATGACAATAGCTCACATGACCTTCGGGTCAGGTGAGCTAAAAAGGGCAATAACTCCTACATGGGTTGTTGGATTTTCTTCAAAATTTCAGAGCTGGTAGATCTTTAGGTGCTGATCACTTTTGTTCCCAATCAAAATTTTGAAATCTGTCACCGTTTTAGAGTTATTTGTATTTTTAGCCACAGCGGCCATGTTTTAAGACCAATAAAAAATCCCCAAATCAGTTCTACACACCTAATGCTAATAAACAACTATACCAAGTTTGGTTCTATTTGGACTTAAAGTGTCAGAGGAGTTAACGTTTTCAATGTAATGAGGAAATGCTGTTAAAATGCTAAATTTTGACGTTCTAAGGGCAATAACTCCTAAAAGGAATGGTCCTACAACGTTGACCATATTACATATTTTGTAGATCTTGATGTGTTTAACAATATGCAATTTAAATTTCTCATATATCTAGTATAGTTTTCAAGATATTGAGCTAAACAGGTGCAAAATTTGCTAAAAATCCACAACAAGAGGCTCCCAGGACCCTGAATCGCTCACCTGACATATGTGCCTGAAGTAAAGGTTATAAGGCAAAATCTATTTAACGTTGAAAGGGTCATAAGATTAATAAGGGGGTCATCTGACAATATGGTGGATCTAAAGGTGCTGATCACTTTTGTTCTCAATCAAAATCTAAAAATCTGTCACCCTTTTTGAGTTATTTGCAAAAAATGCAGTTTAACCTAATGTTCTATTTTTAGCCACAGCGGACATGTTTTACAACCAATCAAAAATCCCCACAACAGTTCTATACACCTAATAATAATAAACGATAATACCAAGTTTGGTTCCATTTGGACTTAAAGTGTCAGAGGAGTTAACATTTTCAATATAAGGAAATGCAGTTAAAATGCTCAATTTTGACGTTCCAAGGGCAATAACTCCTCAAAGGAAAGGTCCTACAACGTTGACCCTGTTACAAATTTTGTAGATCTTGATGCGCTTAACGATATGCAATTTAAATTTTTCAAATATCTTGTATAGTTTTCAAGATATTGAGCTAAACAGGTGCAAAATTTGCAAAAAATCCACAAAAGGGGCAATAACTCCTACATGGGTTGTTGGATTTTCTTCAAAATTTCATAGCTGGTAGATCTTGAGGTGCTGATAACTTTTGTTCCCAATCAAAATTTTGAAATCTGTCACCGTTTTAGAGTTATTTGCAAAAAACTGCCATTTACCCCTATGTTCTATTTTTAGCCACAGCGGCCATGTTTTACGACCAATCAAAAATCCCCACATCAGTTCTATACACCTAATGCTAATAAACAACTATACCAAGTTTGGTTCCATTTGGACTTAAAGTGTCAGAGGAGTTAACGTTTTCAATGTAATGAGGAAATGCTGTTAAAATGCTTAATTTTGACGTTCTAAGGGCAATAACTCCTAAAAGGAAAGGTCCTACAACGTTGACCCTGTTACATATATTGTAGATCTTGATGTGCTTAACAATATGCAATTTAAATTTCTCAAATATCTAGTATAGTTTTCAAGATATTGAGCTAAACAGGTGCAAAATTTGCAAAAGATCCACAAAAAGGGCAATAACTCCTACATGGGTCGTTGGATTTTCTGGGTAGGTAGTTCTTGAGGTGCTGATCACTTTTACCTTGTGCCAGAATGTTGATATCTGTAGCCGTTTTTGAGTTATTTGGAAAAAACTGCATTTTACCCCATGTTCTATTTTTAGCCATGGCGGCCATGTTTTACGACGAATCAAAAATCCCCACATCAGTTCTAAGCACCGAATGGTAATGAACAACCATACCAAGTTTGGCTGCAATTGGACTTATGGTGTCAGAGGAGTTAACGTTTTAAAAAGTTTACGGACGACGGAGGACGGACGACAGACGACGGACGACGGACGACGGACGGACGACGGACGCCAAGTGATGACAATAGCTCACATGACCCTTCAGGTCAGGTGAGCTTAAAAGGGCAATAACTCCTACATGGGTCGGATTTTCTTCAAAATTGCAGGGTAGGTAGATTTTGAGGTGCTGATCACTTTAACCCGCGCCAGAATTTTGATATCTGTAGCCGTTTTTGAGTTATTTGCAAAAAACTGCATTCTACCCCTACGTTCTATTTTTAGCCATGGCAGCCATGTTTTATGTTGAATCAAAAATCCCCACGTCAGTTCTAAGCATTGAATGCTAATGATCAATCATACCAAGTTTGGTTGCAATTGGACTTATGGTGTCAGAGGAGTTAACGTTTTAAAAAGTTTACGGAAAACTGAAGGACGATGGACAACGGACGCCAAGTGATGACAATAGCTCACATTACCCTTCGGGTCAAGTGAGCTAAAAACTGCATTTTATCCCTATGTTCTTTTTTTTTAGCCATGGGGGCCATGTTTTACGATGAATCAAAAATCCCCACATCAGTTCTAAGCACCAAATGCTAATGAACAACTATACCAAGTTTGGTTGCAATTGGACTTATGGTGTCAGAGGAGTTAACGTTTTAAAAAGTTTACGGACGAGGGACGGACGAAGGACAGACGCCCAATGCCAAGTGATGACCCTTCGGGTCAGGTGAGCTAACAAGAGGCTTCCAGGAGCCTAAATCGCTCACCTGGTCTTGATGTCAACCCTATCTTTTGAAGAGCTAAATGAGCTGAACATTTAAGCAAGCAACAGTTTTTCCTTATCTACTATAGTTCTCATTCTATAGGCCAAAAACACAAAAAACCGTTATTTAGGGGCCGTAACCCCTATAAGGGGTCATCTGACAGCTTCAACCCTATGGAGACTTTTGTAGAGCTTTATGCGCTGAACATTTAAACAAGCAACAGCTTTTCTCTATCTGCTATAGTTTTCATTCTCAAGGCCAAAAACATGAACAAGAGGCTCCCAAGAGCCTGAATCGCTCACCTGAACTACGCAGATACATATATTTGTAGATATTAATGTGCTTAACCATGTGCGATTTAAATTTATGAAATATCTTGGTTAGTTTTCAAAATATTGGGCTTAATAAGTGCAAATTTGGCAAAAATTAGGAAAAAGAACGATAACTCCAACATCAGCAGTCAGATCTTATCCAAAATTTCAGATATCTGAAACCAGTTTTGAGTTATTAGCAAAAAAATGAAATTTTCCCCTATGTTCTTTTTTTAGCCATGGTGGCCATGTTTTTTTTACGAATCAAAAATCTGAACAATAGAGTTGTAGCATATAAGCTATCAAACAGTGTGCCATGTTAAGATGCAGTTGGTCTTACCGATTCAGACAAGTCAGGGGAAAAGTAATGAAAGATGGTAAATATTGACGCTTTCTAAAAGAAATGGTTCTACAGCTTTGACCTAATTACATCGATTTCCTTAGCAGAGCGACACGTCTGACGCAAAAATTGCTCACACAGGGTTATGTTGCTCCTCGGTTGCTGTCTTCACTCAAGAAATTTTACGGAAGACATCATGCACTTATAGACAAATATGGGATTTCGATCTCTCAGATGAGTGCAGATGTTGGTTTGTCATAGGGTGTTGTTTTGTCTTCCTTTACCGGATTTGACACGCTGAATGGATTATTGGCAACGCGACGGGTGTGCTATAGCAAGCAGGAACTGCTTACTCTTCCGGAGCACCTGAGTTCACTCTGGTTTCGACTAGAGTTCGCGTTGTTGATTGATATTCAGTTGTTTTGTGTTTCCATGTTTTACATGTTGTCTGTTTTTGTCCCGTTCTTCTTGGTGTTTGCTGGTTTTGTCTCTGCCCTTTCGGACTTTTGATATTCGGATACCCCATTGGTACCTCTGCTTCTTTCATGAATTGTAGATCTTGATGTGTTTAATTGTATGCAATTTGGATTTTTGAAATATCTTTTATAGTTTTCAAGATATAGGGCTAAATAAGTGAAAAATTTTGAAAAAATCCAGAAAAAAGGCAATAACTCCTATGTCGTTTGTTGGATCTTCTTGAAAATTTTAGAGCAGGTAGATCTTGAGATGCTAATTACTTTTGTGTCCCATCAAAACTTTGATATCTGTTACCGTTTTTCAGTTATTTGCAAAAAACTGTAATTTGACCCCTATGTTCAATTTTAAGCCATGAAGGCCATATTGTTTGACAAATCAAAAATCCGAACGACAGAATTGTAGCATTAATGCTATTACTGTGCCAAGTTTGGTTGAAGTTGGATGTATGGTGTCCGACAAGTTAATCTTTGAAATTCAGGGTAAAAGTAATGAAAAATGGTAAATTTTGACGCTTTAAGGGCCATAACTCCTAAAAGAAATGGTTCTACAGCTTTGACCTAATTACATGAAATGTAGATCTTGATGTGCTTAATCATATGCAATATGATTTTTTAAAATATCTTGTATAGTTTTCAAGATATAGGGCTAAATAAGTGCAAAATTTTGAAAAAATCCAGAAAAAGGGCAATAACTCCTACATCGGTTGTTGGATCTTCTTGAAAATTTCAGGGCAGGTAGATTTTGAGGTGCTGATCACCTTTACCTTGCCAGAACGTTTTTGAGTTATTTGCAAAAAATTGTAATTTGACCCCTATGTTCTATTTCTAGCCATGGCGGCCATGTTTTTCAACGAATCAAAAATCCCCACGCTAGTTTTATAGGGACGACGACGGACGCCAAGTGATGGCAATAGCTCACCTGGACTTTGGTCCAGGTGAGCTAAAAAGGTTATTTTAGGGGCCATAACCCCTATTAAGGTTCATCTGACAACTTCGACCCTATGGAGACTTTTGTACAGCTAAATTAGCTGAACATTTAAGCAAGCAACAGCTTCTCTCTAATTGCAATAGTTTAATCCATAGGCCAAAAACATGAAAATACATTATTTCAGGGGCCCTAACCCCTATAAGGGGTCATCTGACAACTTCGACCCTAGGGAGACTTTTGTAGAGCTAAATGAGCTGAACATTTAAGCAAGCAACAGCTTTCCTCTATCTGCAATAGTTTTCATACTATAGGGCAAAAACATGAAAAAACGATATTTCAAAACTGTTGTAATATTTTGTTGACAGAATTCATTTAGGAATACAATGAAAAAAAATAAACAAAATCTTTGAAAAATAAATGTTCTAAAACAGTTTTGTTTTAACATCCATTTTACCCCTTTTGGCCCCTTTTTCTCTGAAATGGTAGGGGCCGCAATCACTTAATGCATGAGGATACTTTCTCTTGTGGTTAACAAGATTGCTACGCGTAGCTATGTGTCCCCCGCCACCACATAAAGTTGTGTGGTATATCAATTCAAGCAATATATTCTCTGAGAAACGATAGAAATTGGTTGTAAAAATATGGGATAATCACCTACTAACAGTACCCTATCAGTGTGTAAAGTTTCAGCAACATCCATTCAGTAGTATCCGAGGAGTTGCACCCGCAAAAATGTTTGACATGACAAAGTCCCATTTTTTTGGACCGGAAAATTTGTAAATAACTCGAAAACTGTAAATATCGTTTCAAAATTTTTTTCGTATTATTACAGAGTACCTTTTGCTCTATCAGCCTACAAAATTTCAGAACCCTGTGCACCTAGGTAACCGAGATATTGGATGTCCTATAATTTGACCTTTCTTCCCTGTTTCCATGAAAACGGTGGCCATTTTGAAAAATTCAAATATGGGATGATCACCTACTAATAGTGCCCTATCAGTGTGTAAAGTTTCAGCAACATCCATTCAGAAGTATCCAAGGAGTTGCACCCACAAAAACGTTTGACAAAGTCCCATTTTTCGGACTGAAAAATCACAAATTTGTAAATAACTCAAAAACTGTAAATATAACCGTGAAAATGGAGTCAGGGTCACACCATATGGTGTCAGTTGTTTAGACCAAAACCCCAAATGTCTGTATGTCAAATATCAGATGCCTAGCTATTATACTTTTAACTTTTATTTTCGACAAAAGTTTTAATTGTCCAAAAAATCATCTAAGTCCACAGAGTCACTGAACCATGGAAATTGTGTCAAGGTCACAGGACATTGTGTCAATTGCATAGACCATAACTCCAGGTGTCTGTAAACCAGATATCAGATGCCTAGCTATTATACTTTTCACTTAATACATTTTCCACAAAAGTCCTACAAAGAGGTTTTTTGGCCCCCAAAATAATCCAAGTCCACAGAGTCATTGAACCATGAAAATGTGGTCAGGGTCAAATGGTATGGCACCAGTTGCATAGACCATAACCCAAAGTGTCTGTTTACCAGATATCAAATACCTAGCTATTTTACTTTTCACTTTATTCATTTTCCACTAAAGTCTTACAAAGGGGTTTTTTAGCCTGAAAAAAACATCAAAGTTAACAGAGTCAATGAACCATGAAATTTTTTAATGGACTACATTTCTGAAGGACTATTTCCAAACAAACCAACCTTGAAAACCATAGTGAACTGTGCTTTAGATAAAAAGCAAACACAAGACTGGTGTCAAAGGATCCAAAGTAACAATGACTTTTCAAGATTCAAACAACTCCATGACTCCATTAAAATAGCTCCATTTATTAGAAATGCAATAACGTTTGGTGAAATTCAGAACTCTTTCTTCATATGCAAACTATGGTCCACGATTCCGAATTCAAGTACTGCACTATGCCTTATTTGTCTGAGACAATTTGAAGATGTCTATGTACATGTGTGTTGCAATTGTCCAGCTACTTGGAGCATACAGGACACTTGGTGGGACATTGTAATTGAAAACTATTCACTAGACTTATTTGTCGAACTAAATTGTTATGATGAAGAAACCTTATTTCGAATTCTGCTCGGAAAAGAATCGTCGACATTCGTGTCAGAATACCAAGAATTTCAAAACCTCTGTCACACCCACATTATACAATGTGTTGCCGAGTACAGTCGAGCATGCAGATATGCTGATGTATGTTATGATCGATGATTCTTATTATTTATATTTATTTATTTACAATATATCTCTTTGTGTGTTTTATACTTATGTATCCTGTAAATATGTTACTTATCATGCATTGAGTTTATCTTTTGTTATATAATGTATTGTACTGTCTTATAAATGTATTGTTCATAATCTCTATAAAGAGGAAATAAAGATATGAATGAATCAATAAGTTTTTGTGTTTCTTTTTGGATTCAGAGTTTCCATCACCTTCTGCATAACCATAATGTATTAAGTTGTGTTGGAAAGCTCTTCCATTTTTTTTTCTATATGTGATAAGTTAAAAACCACTAAGAGTTATTTAGACCACATAGCAACAAGAGGCTCCCAGGAGCCTGAATCGCTCACCTGGTCTTTAAGCCATAAGGGTCTTCTTCAAGGGGTCATCTGACA
>CAXARO010001609.1:0-63533 GCA_963971305.1 Arcuatula senhousia
AAAACTGCATTCCAAAGAAGCAGAGGTACCAATGGGGTATCCGAATATCAAAAGTCCGAAAGGGCATAGACAAAACCACTAAACACCAACAGGAACGGGACAAAACAGACAACATGTAAACATGGAAACACAAAATAACTGAATATCAATCAACAACGCGAACTCCAGTAGAAACAAGAGTGAACTCAGGTGCTCCGGAAGAATAAGCAGTTCCTACTTGCTATAGCACACCCGTCGCGCTGCCAATAGTCCATTCAGCGTGTCAAATCTGGTAAAGGAAGACAAAACAACACCCTATGACAAACCAACATCTGCACTCATCTGAGAGATCGAAATCCCATATTTGTCTATAAGTGCATGATGTCTTCCGTAAAATTTCTTGAGTGAAGACAGCAACCGAGGAGCAACATAACCCTGTGTGAGCAATTTTTGCGTCAGACGTGTCGCTCTGCTTAGGAAATCGATGTAAGTCCCGCACGCTCTGGAGTAACGAATCAATTGAGATACGTAAACTCCATAAGCTGGAGCGGACGGAATGTTGCTTAACACAAGAAGGGAAAGTTGACGATTGGAAAGTTGAAGTCATCACGTTTGTCATAGACTTGTTGAAAGTCTTCCTTGTGAGTCAATTTCTAGATGTAGATCTAAATATGAAGCAGACTTCCTAGAATCCGTTGTGTCCATTATCTCAAGCTCTTGGGGATATATGAGATGGAGAAAGTCACCAAATCGAGAATTGTTTAGTGAAAGGACATCATCAATATAACGGAACGTGAGGTTGAAAGAGAGAGCTAGTCTACGGTATTTTTTTGTCTAGAAGAGATTGTAAGAAGTCTGCTTCTTATGAATGAAGAAACAAATCAGCAAGCAAAGGTGCACAATTAGTGCCCATTGGAATCCCTATTGTTTGCTGAAAAACACGTCCACCAAACTGAACAAATATGTTGTCAATAAGAAAGTTGAGCATGTCGATTATTTGGTCTTCTGGTAAATGTAGTACCAAATAAAACAAGATAATCGCTTAAATAATGGTAGTAGCTTTGTTGTTATTTTATCAATAACCATAAGATTGCATTATTGAATAAAACCCGATACAAATGGCCCTTAATACGTTATGAAATCGTATAATTCCATTATATATGGTACATAATCATGTAGATTATGGTGTACCAAAAGGTTCAAAATAACTTAAATGACGACTAGGTGATAAAATGTAGCGCCTAGGCGACATTTTAGTCGACAATGCGATTTCATTTCTCGCATAGGCGATATTTTTTATCGACTATGCGATATTTTTTATTGATTTGGTGGTACATTTTACCGCCTATGCGATACTTTATTTCGAATTGTCTTTCTTGTAATATTTTACTCGGTTCGAATAGAATTTAACACGAGCGTCCGAAGTGGTTCAAAATTAAATATATCGACTAGACAATAATTGAATAAAGCACTCTATAAATGACACAGACAATATATGTTAATAACGTGTTTTTCTTGTGAGCCACTCCTCAATGGGTGGTAGATAATGTTTATTGACAATTAACTGTCACGCCTTCATTCGTGCGAATGGAATAAATGGTAGGATCCCTTGGATTTTTCTTTTTATCAGTTAGCTAATAATATGAAATAGGCATTGCCTAACTGCGAGCACAGCATAATGGATTGGTTGACAAATAATTTTGTAAATACATGTGAAAAAACACTCCACATTACAACATGAACCAGAACAGATGGATTCTCATGATCATATGACGGAGTTCCACGAGTAATAAAATCTTTTAGAAATCAAAGTATCACATCGAAAGAACCGCATTCCCGCAAAGACGTGGACACTTTGATTCTAAAACATTTGTTTACTAGTCATTTGTTTACCTAAAAGTAAAAACATCGGCGAGGTGCGTTTTGGTAAATTTCCGAATGAATATATTATGATTGATCAATTTTTAACCGAAGACATATAAAGTTAACGTGTTTAAAGTGTCATTGTAAACATTTTTAATGAACGAATAAAAAGATTTTATTTCGAATCGATGCAATGATATAAAATCTGAAATCATCGTTGTTATTTTTATTTTAGTGCATTTTCTAGAACGTTCAATTTGGGACGAGATGATAGGGGCGATTGAACTCCGGATTCCTTTGATTAGCATATCTGGACAAAAACAAAATCAATATCAGCATTAGGCAAATTTTCGCGGGAACTTGCTGTAGAGCTCTCCGCTCTCGCGGGCACTTCGTGCCCACTACGAGCTATGCTCGCTATAACATCACCATACATTTTTCAATATTTTGGCTAGAGCGCCTCTGATGAGTCTTGAATAAGCGAAACTCGCATCAGGCGCCGGGGTCAGGCGTAGCAATTTTTTTTTGTCTGGAACTTTGTTGTAATTCTAACACCCTTTAAGGTATTTATGCCCCCGCGACGACATGTCGGGGGCATTAAGTTTTACTCATGTCCGTCCGTACAAATTTCCGTCAAGCTTTTCTCAGGAACCGTACATGAGAATGATTTGAAACTTGGTAGGATGGTTCAGTATGACCCACTATACGTCCTAAGCCATTTTGAGACCTGTCGGATATCTACTGCCTGTTTGGGACTTAGGCCAATGTGAAAATGTGTTAACATGACTATGAAAATTTCTGTCAAGCTTTTCTCGGGAACGATACATGAGAATGATTTGAAACTTTGTAAGATTGTTGTCCCCCGCCGCAACGCGGAGCGGGGACTTAGAAATGCCGGTGTCCGTCCGTGTGTCCGTCCGTCCGTGCGTCCGTCCATGCGTCCGTCCGTGCGTCCGTCACACTTTTTTTCGTAACACTTTTCTCAGTAACTACTAATCCTAGGGTTCTGAAATTTTGTATGCAGACTCCTATAGGGGTCCCCCAAGGTGTAAGTGATTTTCAGGTCAGTCTGACATCTACTTCCTGTTTAACGATTTAGTCATTTTTTCTCCCATAGGCTCAATGGTAAATTTTTCGTAACACTTTTCTCAGTAACTACTAATCCTAGGGTTCTGAAATTTTGTATGCAGACTCCTATAGGGGTACCCCAAGGTGTAAGTGATTTTCAGGTCAGTCTGACATCTACTTCCTGTTTAACGACTTAGTCATTTTTTCTCCCATAGGCTCAATGGTAAATTTTTCGTAACACTTTTCTCAGTAACTACTAATCCTAGGGTTCTGAAATTTTGTATGCAGACTCCTATAGGGGTCCCCCAAGGTGTAAGTGATTTTCAGGTCAGTCTGACATCTACTTCCTGTTTAACGATTTAGTCATTTTTTCTCCCATAGGCTCAATGGTAAATTTTTCGTAACACTTTCCTCAGTAACTACTAATCCTAGGGTTCTGAAATTTTATATGCAGACTCCTATAGGGGTCCCCTAAGGTGTAAGTGATTTTCAGGTCAGTCTGACATCTACTTCCTGTTTAAGGACTTAGTCATTTTTTCTCCCATAGGCTCAATGGTAAATTTTTCGTAACACTTTTCTCAGTAACTGCTAATCCTAGGGTTCTGAAATTTTGTATGCAGACTCCTATAGGGGTCCCCTAAGGTGTAAGTGATTTTCATGTCAGTCTGACATCTACTTCCTGTTTAACGACTTAGTCATTTTTTCTCCCATAGGCTCAATGGTAAATTTTTCGTAACACTTTTCTCAGTAACTACTAATCCTAGGGTTCTGAAATTTTGTATGCAGACTCCTATAGGGGTCCCCCAAGGTGTAAGTGATTTTCAGGTCAGTCTGACATCTACTTCCTGTTTAACGACTTAGTCATTTTTTCTCCCATAGGCTCAATGGTAAATTTTTCGTAACACTTTTCTCAGTAACTACTAATCCTAGTGTTCTGAAATTTTGTATGCAGACTCCTATAGGGGTCCCCTAAGGTGTAAGTGATTTTCAGGTCAGTATGCCCCTTCAACAATATAACGTTCAACGGGCGGGGGACCTGGAATCTGTTCTTGTTCAGTATGACAAACTATATGTCTTAAGCGATTTTGAGACCTGTCGGAAATCTACTTCCTGTTTGAGACTTAGGCCGATGTGAAAATATGTGCACATGACTGAAAATTTCCGTCAAGCTTTTCTCAGGAACCGTACATGGGAATGATTTGATACTTGGTAGGATTGTTCAGTATGACAAACTATATGTCTTAAGCGATTTTGAGACCTGTCGGACATCTACTTCTTGCTTATGACTAGGCTGATATAAAAATAAATTTGAAAATTTCTGCCAATACTTTTCACAGAAACTGTACATGGGTATGATTTGAAACTTGGTAGGATGGATCACTATGACAAACTGTACATCCTTAGCGACTTTCAGGTGTGTCGGACATCTACTTCCTGTTTGTTGCCTAGCGGGGGGGGGGGGGCATCCGTGTCCCATGGACACATTGCTTCTTTATCACGGCCACCAATCGTGCTCATGCATAATCGAATGTTATGCAAAGAAATCCGTAAGATCGACTTCCTGTTATGCAATAGATCGACTAAAACCAACACCTTGTCACAAAAACTCAGCAAAGTATTAAAGCTGGAGAGATATTTTGACAATCCGGCGATGTGATGGGCTCAAGAAGTCTTTTTCCTTTTCAGTCATTTGTTTTAAAACTTCTACATGTATCATAATTTTCCTGAAAGCTTTTGTCATTGGACTTGAAACCTGATTTTTCTACAAATTGCATTAAAAGTTTTTAATTCTGTACTTTATAACCACGCCGATACTGTGATTTTCATCATCCATACACATGCCAAAAATCTAAAACAGTTTTATTTGTCAATTCACTAAGGTTTTCGCAAAACCAGTAAACATCAACAAGAACGGGACAAAAACAGACAAAATGTAAAACCAGTGTGAAGCTAGCCTGCAATTTAATATCACGCAATTCCACTATCCCGCAATTGTCATCCTGCAATTTTATTCTGGTGCGTTGTTTTATTATGAAAGTATAAATGGTGAAATGACTAGTTAAATTTTACAGAGTAAAATATAAACGGTGCAACAAAACATTTTACGACGCAGAAAGTCAAATTTTAGTCGAAAATATAATTTCAAAACTCTCATAGTAAATTCATTTAAATATTTTTGATATAACTTTAAATAATTGATTTTTCTTTATTTTGTACGATTATTATAACAATTAAATTTCTGAAATTAAAGGGAAATAATCCATATGTAACAACTGAATTGATGATGATTAATGACATCGTGATTGTCAGAGGGGAAAATTAAAATGTTTTACTCATGCCTGTCCGTCCGTCCGTCCCTCCGTCTGTACGTTTTTCTGTACGTCCGTCCTTTCGAATTTCAGGAATTTCAGACACAAACTTTTCTTAGAAAACGTCGAACATCTGAAATTGAAACTAATTAAACGATGCATTTTCAGTATTAAATTACAAGTTTATGTAACTATCAGGGGCTTGAATTCTGGTCATTTATATCAACTTTAAAAATTGACCCCTTACTCTTTAAAACCCATTTAGGGGGGGGGGGCTAATTTTTTTAAGCAGGGGCGGATCCAGGATTTCAGGTAAAAAGGGGGGGGGGCGTAACTTGTTTTTGGTGGAAAATATCGCCGAGCGTGGCACAATATATTTTTTAGTGTTTTTAACGTTGATCATAGGCGGATCCAGGGGGGGGGGGGCCCTGGGGGGCCCGGCCCCCCCCCCTTTTGGCGAAAAAAATTGGTTGAATATATAGGAAATCATTGAAGCGTGACCAAAGCGGGCCCCCTCTTAGGTCAGTCAGTGGGCCCCCTCTTTTCAGAATCTCTGGATCCGCCTCTGTTGATTTTATGCAAAACACATAATTTTTGCCAGTTTTTTTTAGGGCGTATGTCGGGTCCGCCTCCTTCAATCCACGCCTGTTGACCAGAAGTCAAGCCCCTGTGGTATAAATTATTCCTAATTCACGTTTTAGACCTGTTGAGTTGGGTCAAGTTGGTGAGTTTATTTGTTGTACAAATGGTGATTTTATATACTTCTTGTATGAAGTGGGGCGGAAATAAAAATCGACTTGAAAAATGTTTCAAACGTGCATAAGAAAAAGTGTTCTGAGTTTTTCAACAGGTCAGTTGGCTCGCTTGAAGTATTCCGCCAAAATCAATCAGTGGTAACTTCTTGACTTGACATAGTAGTTTTATTTAAAAAATGTAAGAAATATATATATAGTTTCGGGGAATACCATGTGCATTCCGTTAAGATCACTACCTTCAAAATGATTGCAATATTCTAAAACTACATATACCGCAGTCATATTCACGAAAATGTTAACGGCCTTATGAGATAAAAAAAAAAAAAAAAAAAAAAAAAATGACCTTTTGAAAAATAATGACAGTCAAAGTACCCCCAGACCAGGTCTCGGGTCCACTATTGCAGGGGGTGTAGAATAGTGTTCCCGGGCAAAGTTTTTAATGCCGCCTGGCATGGTTATTGCCAATTGGCAGGTCTATTGCCCAGTATAAGTGCCGGAGTGGGTAAATGCACCTTTTGAAAAATAATGACAGTCAAAGTACCCCCAGACCAGGTCTCGGGTCCACTATTGCAGGGGGTGTAGAATAGTGTTCCCGGGCAAAGTTTTTAATGCCGCCTGGCATGGTTATTGCCAATTGGCAGGTCTATTGCCCAGTATAAGTGCCGGAGTGGGTAAATGCACCTTTTGAAAAATAATGACAGTCAAAGTACCCCCAGACCAGGTCTCGGGTCCACTATTGCAGGGGGTGTAGAATAGTGTTCCCGGGCAAAGTTTTTAATGCCGCCTGGCATGGTTATTGCCAATTGGCAGGTCTATTGCCCAGTATAAGTGCCGGAGTGGGTAAATGCACCTTTTGAAAAATAATGACAGTCAAAGTACCCCCAGACCAGGTCTCGGGTCCACTATTGCAGGGGGTGTAGAATAGTGTTCCCGGGCAAAGTTTTTAATGCCGCCTGGCATGGTTATTGCCAATTGGCAGGTCTATTGCCCAGTATAAGTGCCGGAGTGGGTAAATGCACCTTTTGAAAAATAATGACAGTCAAAGTACCCCCAGACCAGGTCTCGGGTCCACTATTGCAGGGGGTGTAGAATAGTGTTCCCGGGCAAAGTTTTTAATGCCGCCTGGCATGGTTATTGCCAATTGGCAGGTCTATTGCCCAGTATAAGTGCCGGAGTGGGTAAATGCACCTTTTGAAAAATAATGACAGTCAAAGTACCCCCAGACCAGGTCTCGGGTCCACTATTGCAGGGGGTGTAGAATAGTGTTCCCGGGCAAAGTTTTTAATGCCGCCTGGCATGGTTATTGCCAATTGGCAGGTCTATTGCCCAGTATAAGTGCCGGAGTGGGTAAATGCACCTTTTGAAAAATAATGACAGTCAAAGTACCCCCAGAGGGGTCAAAATTTTCCTTAATCAAGTTTTCTTCAAAACCTATATTTTCAAAATGCTAAAACCCAGGGACGACCATTTTTGAACGGAAATAAGTATGCCCGTGACCAAATTTAGTGATTTGGGCAAAATTTTATCATAAAATGCTGTTAATATCAAGTTTTACAATCAAGTTTCTCTCAATCAAACACTCAAAACCACTCCATTTTAATTGTAAACAATTGGACAATAATCTATCCAAGACCTTAGGAAAAAAAATATTTGCCCAGCAAGGATATTTTGCCTCAAAAACGAATTTTGTCACATCTATACCCCTAAATTACCAAAAATTCAGACGAAATGGATGGTCAAATTTGTTAAAATAAATAAAATTTCTTATATCTCAAAAATTACTAGTCATAGGTACATAATTTTTTGACACATTATCAGTGTGTCTTCATATGATATTAAATCACCGAAAATTCTCAAATGTAAGGCTTCTTATAAAAATTATTCAAAAACGAGATTTCAGTGAGACTGAAACCTCAGCAGAATATATCCTTAAAAGGAAATTAAAAGGTCTGAAAGAAATAAGGAATTTTATTAAATTTTACGACAAATCTACTTACTATACAAAAAGATTACAAATATAATAAAATAAGATAATTTAATTAATCTTTTTATAAAAGGAAATGTTTTTTTAAACAAATAACATATCTATGTCTTAATGTTGGGAAACCCTTTTTCTTATATTTGTGAACCCCTCCAATGTTTAATAGGAATACAACAATAAATTCTAAGACAATACATCTTTACATCTTATACCTGCTGTAAAGTTAGATAACTCATGCATATGGGAGATAACCTATGTTAACTAAAAAGAGGGAATTTTTAGGTTTTAAAAATATGAATTTCGTTGACAATATGTCTTTAACTTTTTAGCCATAGTAACATTTACTGAGAACTTTACTAAAGTATGCAGACTTATTTCTGTTTAGACTGTCGCATCTCCCTTATGGTTTCCACCTCTGATTTTAATACTGATCGAGCATTAAATTCTGTTTCTGTACACATCTCGTCTATTTCGTCATAGGACAAGTGAAGCTTTTGTTGTAGCGTAAAAATGATGATTTCTTTTGAAAGCGCACAACGAACATACCAAGACGCATAGTTAATGTTCTCTTTAAGCTTGAGGTTAAGTTCGATTGCATCCTCAAAAACTGATCTATAGGTTGCCATCTTCAGTGTGTGTTCATCTTTCATAATAAATCTTCTGTGAAGATGCCCTGTAATTTGACCAAATTGTTCAACAGAAAGAAAATTTTGTGCAAATCCAACGTTTTCATTCTTTTTAGATACAACTGGGTCCGTCATAAATTGTAAATGTCTCTTACAGTGTTTTTTCCCAACCATAATATCATGAGCAACATCATCTACTGATTCTGTAAAAATGATCTCCTTAATATCAATTTCCGAATTGTTTTGACTATTTGTATCATAAGACAAGAAGTTTGTAATGAGCTCGTGCTTAATGAACATTCTTATATCTCTTGCATTCACATCTCTTTCCATTATTTCCAATTCATGAAGTCCTATTTTTGCATATATGCAAATGTAAGCACCACAAGAGATGCCATCTGATTGTTTGGGAAGTCTGTCATCACAGGTGACGTTAATAACAGTCCACTTTTTGGCAGAGCTGGTGCCGTTTTCAACTAAGTATTGAAACTGTATAAAACTGTACAGTCTTTGCACAACTTCCATGTTTATCTGCATATGCAAAGGGTCAAAATACAGAAATTTACTCTCTTCTGTAAGAACAATTACAAGCATCCAGTGATTGTTGTTATTTATTGGAATAACAATTTTCTGTTTTGTAAACCAATTCATTTTCTCCTGAATGTGATTGATGGTTGACATGCTTAGTTTGCTGCCATACCAACCAGCAGGCATAATCTGAATTGTCTCTGATTCTGACTCTTTCTTTAACACCTCTATGTATGCATCAATATTTAAATCGGAAAATTCCCCTTCCATATACCTTATCATATCATCTTCTTCTAAGTGTAGTTTGCCTGCTTGGATCTCACAATCCACATTCGTAACGAGTTTCTTATCTCTGTTCTCAAGAGATAGAGATAAAAACTCTCTTTTACCAACATCGTTTATTGATTCAATGGCAATGTCTTCGCTGTATGAAATCCCAGATAAGTCGAGACAAAGAACACACTCGATATCACAGATACTGTTGCCCATTTCTACAAATTGCTCTTTGGAAATCGTTCTCTCTGTATTGCCATTGCATTGGTGATACTCTATATTACCATTCATTGATTGTTGTATGACAACTGCAAAATGAGGAGAAATGACAGATTTTAGTGTGTATGTTCTATTACACTCAAACTTATTCGGTACAGATGCAACGGTCTTGTTGACACACTCCTGTAAATTGTCAATACCGTACAACCCTTTGGCTTTGATAAAAATAGTTTTTCCAAGATGGACTGCAATTTTCTCTTTTCTGATCATTGGACATTTACATAACTTACAAGTATGGCTGGAAGCTACATCTTTGGACCACAACTCAAGGTCACTCTGGCAAATAACAATGTCGTGGCATTCTAATGTGAGTTTGTTATTGCATTTGCTACAAACTAAAAATTCCAGGTTTACTGCTCCAATGTTTTCCTGTAGAGTCGTGGGTATCTGGTGAAACAAAGATGTCATTATGCCTTCAATTATACTAGTTTCATCTGTCAGTTTCACTTGCAACTGATCCAGCATGACACCAATCGTCTGCCTGTTCAAACTACAGACCACAAACATAAAAAAGATAATTTTCACCTGTAAAGGACCGTAACCCCTATAAGAGGTCTTCTCACAACTTCGACCCAATGGAGACTTTTGTAGAGCTTTTAATGCTGAAATAGTAGCGTGGCATCAGATTTCATCTATCTCTTATACTTTTTTATTTACAAGCCAAAAACAGTGGCCTGACCCCCCCCCCCCTGGTCTATTTTTAGCAACGGCGGCCATGTTTTAACGCATCAAAATGCAAAACACGAGTTTGGTGCAGGACACTCTAAGAATCCTTCATGCCAAGTTTCATTTAATTCAGAGGAGAATATTTTTGAAAACTTTGTTGACAGACGACGACAGACGACGACGAGGGTCGCCATGTGATGGTAATAGCTGTCGGTCCAGGTGAGCTTAAAATGTAATTATCATCTTTAATTGGCTGTAACTCCTATAGGGGTCATCTGATAACTTCGACTAAAAGGATCATTCATTCCAAGTTTTATTAAATTCTGGTTAAAAGACGATGACGAGGGATGGTAATCGATCACTTTGGTCGGATGAGCTAAAAAATGTTTCCAAATTTAATCTTATTATAAAAAAATTAGTAGAAGAAAAAACCTGCACAAATACAATATGTATGTGGAAACATCATTGAACATTAAAACTGACATTTAAGATGTTCATCATAGTTACTTTCAATTCCAAATAGATGTATTTTGGGTCGAGATACAAAGGCCTGCCAGCTAAAATATCATCAGGACATTTTTTTCACGTTGATCTCAAATGCCGGCAGCATGATTTTTTGCTGGTGGACTTTTGACCCTTTGTCTCAAATGCAAGCGCCCAAGTTGTTTCTATCTGTAAACTCATAACAGATTTTTACATATTTGTGGGGGTGTTTCCTGTACATGCACCAAAACAAATATATTAAAACTTACATGAAAGTTCATCATTTTTACACCTTTTCCTTAATATGCATATACAATTTCTGATTCGAAGTCTATTTTGTTTATTGTTTAACCTTCCCAAGTCTACACAAAGCTGTCCATAATCTGAGGCTTCCTTCCGCCAGGACTGTGTAAACGAATATTTGCTTTTCTTAACTTCTCTTTCAACATCGTCAATGTCTATAGCTTTTCGTGTGTTGTACTTTCGCTTTCCCATTCTGTAGAATCTGTTCCTGTACACATATATGACAATAATCTAAGAATCGTCGTTTAGTCATTTTACCCTTATATAATATTGACAAGTTTGTCATTTTGAAGCATTATAGTAATTAAGTGTGTCAGTTTTGTGCGATATGCTACTTCGCCAAATCATTATTAGTTTGAAAAATGTGGTGTTAATAGAATTATTTAATATTTATACATCAGTCGACAGTTGTTTCTTGACTAGCTGTCAGTAGCCATGAATGTTGTCATGAGTAATACCCCTGCGTCTCGTTTTTTTGTTTTTTTTTTTTTGTTTTTTTTTTGTCTCAGAAATAGAAATAGAATTAAATTCTATTGATTTGTTTTTATTGTTTGTTATTTGTTTTCAATTTGCAGATGATCATAAGCACCACTAGGAACACCAGAATCGATAAATTTTTACTAACTCTTTATATAGAAACAGATTTAAGTAAAAATCGGTATGGTGAATCGATAAAAGACTAATTCTCATCTGATTTTATGAAAACCATAATGTTTGTGAGCAATGGGTGGCTTACATTGTAAAATTGTAAACATATGTAGAAAATAAGAAAGACAAAATTCAATCCAGAAAACTTTTAAGTCAAAATTGTCCACAGAATTAAATCAATTTCTGTTTTGTGCTTTTCTTGATCAAAAGCATTGTACATAATTATGTTGACAATTCTGATAAGTCCGTTTCATTCGTTATTTTAAATTTGGGAGGGGTAACATTCTTGCTGGACAGAGAGGTACCGCTGGATTTTTTAAACATCACCCTTTTCGTATATTTCAAATATAAGAAAATTATATATAACCTATCTTTTTTTAATAAACTGAAACTACCCTGATACCAAATTTATGGGATCGTCATGTTAAAATTGTAAACCTAATTATTTCCCCACCTAATCATTATCAAGCTGAAAATAGTACCTATGCCAGCAGCACGTCCCCCTAGAGTTATTAAAAATAGGTTTATTGGTGCCTTTAGAATACAAAACCTTGTTGATTTTGAGGTGGTCCCTAAATTGTCAGACTGAGAGTGTATATAACTTAATGATGATTCAATGCTTATATGTACGATGTGTTCATTTGCTAGTACATTCTTACAGACTATGGTTGAAATATAATGTACATATTTGGATGTGCTTCAATCTATTGTCTGGTAATCCAGTTTATGTAGGTGAGTATATCTTCAATATAAAGCCACGTGTATAAAGCATTTATATTATTCATTCATTTATACAGTAACAAAGTACAATTATATCTAGAGAATCTTACCATTTGCTCAAAATCTTCACCAGAGCTGTAACGGATAGGAACGTGTTTCAGACTAATGGTGGTTTCCAAACTAAGTGCAGTGTTCGTTCCCGCATGGTACTCTGAATGGGTGCAAGACAGAAAAAGTAGTTCTGGATGGATCCAATCACTGCGCGGAGTATGAGCGGTTTGGCGCCATTTAAAAACGAATTTTGCGTTGGTATGCACGCGAAATAATCCAGATGCCATTTAAAATATAGGTATATTGGCAATTGCCAAAGATGGTAAAGTCTAGATTCTGTGTGTTGACATACTTTGCCTTTGATCTTTTGGGCATTTGGCTTTGGAATTCCCTAATGCTGCCTTTTTGCTTTTCGTGTTCAATCAGTCAAACAAAAATGGTCAGATATTAAATATTAGCTATATAATATTGTGTGTTTATTTGGAAAACTACATTTGATTTGTACTTTTCAATTATTTACAAGTTGAATCGGGGAAAGCATTTGTAAATCACGATACAAACGGTAGATTTTTTGTGGTGGTGGTGGTGGGGAAGTTATGAATTTTTGACCTGAGCAATTGATAACAATTGGGCGATGAGTATATTTATTTCAGTGTAAATTTTTTGCTTCAAAAAGGAAGAAATTACTTCCCACAAGAATCCTAATACTAAAAATTGCATTATCCGTTTAATTAAGCTGATAAAATAGTCATCCACAAGTATCACAAAGCTAAATTTTGCAAGATTCTATTGACAGCATACGAATAAAGTACTGAATTGCATTGTCCCCTTTATATGCTTGTATGCTAATATCTTTCAAATGTCATTGTTCGTCCTTATTATTATTTTTGTACTTGTACATATGTTGTAAATGTTGTATCCCTGTTAAGACTCGAATGATTCCGTAAAATGATAAAGAACCTTGAATTTTGAATATGAGACATTAATAATTTAATAGCACATGCGTTTGGGTCCAGGGTGTTACATGCATTACTTGCATATTAAAAGTTTATGCATGTACCCGTTTATACACCCTACGAAGTTTCAAATCATTCCCAATGACGGTTTCTTAGAAAAGCTTTACGGAAAGTCGTACGGACGGGCGGACGTAAGGAAGGACACAAGTAAAACTTAATGCCTCCCCCAGACATGTCGTAGCGCGGGCATACACATATATATAGTCATTTTCAATATTGAGGGTCGGTAGGACCTTTTGCGGGACAGCCGGAAAGCCCATTTACCGGGCCCATTTATTTCAAAATTTCAACGGGAATTCGGGAAACCCATAACGGGAACGGGATTTAGCCATTTTCATTTTTCGGGATGCGGGAATCACAAATTTATTTTCACGGGAATCCGGGATTTCTTGTTTTATTTATATAAATGACATTTCTGATAAACTCACCTCACTCACAAGATTGTTTGCTGATGATACCTCATTTGGATTGATCAGATACAGTCTGTTATCGAACACGATTTAAATGAACTAGACTTATGGTCGAAAAAGTGGCTTATGAGTTTTAATCCTAATAAAACAGAGGTTTTATTAGTCTCCAATGTTGATGATCCCGATCTGAACTTTGCTTTAAACGGCCAAAGAATTCCAAATGTCACACATCATAAGCATTTAGGGGTCACTCTTAATCACGATGGTAAATGGCACAAGCATATAGATACCTTGATAGCTAGCGCAAAGAAGCATGTTAATGTCTTGCGTAAACTTAAATACAAGGTGTCAAGATCTACCTTAGAAAAACTTTATATTGTTTATATAAGACCAATTTTAAAATATTCCTGCGACCTTTGGGATAACTGTGGTATAGTGTACTCGAACAAACTTGATAGTGTGCAAATAGAAGCAGCCAGAATAGTTACGGGTGCGCCTATATTTACTAGCATTGAACAAATTTATAGAGAGCTAGGTTGGGAAACTCTAATTTAAGCCAGAGGCGATCGGAGAAAATTACAGATGATGTATACCATGGTTAACAATCTTGCTCCCCCGTTCCTCTGTAGATTAACTCCGCCGAATATTGGTAGCTTATTAGACTATCCACTAAGAAATAGAAAGTTAACGATCTTGTTTCCCTTTCTGTAGATTACATGTAACCCTAACTACACAATCTTTTGTTCCTTCGACTATTAGATTATGGAACCAATTAGAACCCGCTGTCAGAAACATACCTACCATTTCTCAATTCAAAAAAGCCTTAAGAAATCTGATCCAAAACCATTGTTCCCTTAAACTTCTATCTTATGGGCCGAGAAAGTTAAATATTATATATGAGGGGGGGGGGGGGTAGGACCTTTTTCGGGACACAGGGATTAGCGATATTTTAGCTCGGGATTGCGGGATTTGGACAAATAAATTTCGGGATTCCGGGACAACATTATATGGAGACTCGGGAAATTAGTTGTTTAAACTCGGGATTTCGGGATTTTCAGTATCGGGATTCCGGGATCAGACCCCCTCCTACCCCCCTTATATTGACACAAATGAGATGTGGCGCGACCTTCCTTAACTATGACCTCAGTAGAGTAGGCATCATACAAGATCCATCATGCAGATGTGGGCACCAACAAGAAACTTTACTTCACTTCTTTTTCGATTGCCCGTAATCATTAATCAGACGCGATCTTTTTTTACTTAATTTCTTCTACAACATATTTCTACACGTGCATGTTTAAACATATTATTATTGTATTGTACTGTAATTGGGAGCGGACTTCATAAGTACTTTTTACTTGTGTCCAATTCCCTTTTGAAATATTTTCAAATAAAATACGTTTATTTTGCGGGACTTCGGCATCATACCCTCCTATCCTCCCTCAATATTAAATAGGAAACAATAATTATATCAATATCAATGCATCTTTTCGCATACATAATCTGTGTAAATTTTGTTTTCAACTGATTTAAATTAAACAAGTGTTGAAGCTCGAAATACGGACCGACGGACGGACAGTTTTGCTCGCCTTCGAACATGTTTTATATATATATTTACTTATACTTTTCAGTTAGAATCCTAAAAGCGGTACACTTTTTAAATTATCTCCCTTTGAAATTAAATATTAGGTAGAATAATCTTTTATCGGATATTAATAAATTAAATTTTCAATAAAACTTGCTACTTAATATATATAAAGTGTTTTTATTAATATTTTAAATATGTTTATATTATTTTTACATCATTTGCACAATTAAATATGTTTTGTTATACCATTGGTATATTACTATTCAAAATTATATCAATTCAACCCTTCTAAACTCAGTGCATTGAATAACGCAACACAAATGAAATTACAGGATAACAATTGCAGGATGAGAGAATTGCGTGACAATGGATTGCGGGCTAGCTTCACATCGGTACATGTAAAACATGGAAACACAAAATAACTGAATATCAATCAACAACGCAAACTCCAGTCGAAACAAGAGTGAACTCAGGTGCTCCGGAAGAGTAAGCAGTTCCTGCTTGCTATAGCACACCCGTCGCGTTGCCAATAGTCCATTCAGCGTGTCAAATCCGGTAAAGGAAGACAAAACATTAAACCTAAGATAAACCAACATCGATCTGCACTCATCTGAGAGATCGAAATCCCATATTTGTCTATAAGTGCATGATGTCTTCCGTAAAATTTCTTGAGTGAAGACAGCAACCGAGGAGCAACATAACCCTGTGTGAGCAATTTTTGCGTCAGACGTGTCGCTCTGCAAAGGAAATCGATGTAAGTCCCGCACGCTATGGAGTAACGAATCAATTGAGATACGTTAACTCCATAAGCTGGATCGGACGGAATGTTGCTACACAAGAAGGGAAAGTTGACGATTGGAAAGATGAAGTCATCACGTTTGTCAAAGAGCCTTGTTGAAAGTCTTCCTTGAGAGTCAATTTCGAGATGTAGATCTAAATATGAGCAGACTTCCTAGAATCCGTTGTGTCCTTTATCTCAAGCTCCTGGGGATATATGAGATGGAGAAAAAAAAAGCCGTAAACATGGTAAAGGGGAACGGCAAATTTAATTCTAAAAAAAAATTGAAGTTCCCCTTTATATTAATATTTAATAAATATTAATTAAAGGGAAGTGGTATTTTTTTTTAAATGTATTTTAAGCATTCCATGAAGGACACTATCTGGTCCTGATGCTTTTGGGGGATCTAAAACTCTTCGCTTGGCTATTGATTAACTTGTTAGTTTTTCTGAATTTAATTCAAAGTATGGAAGGTCTTAGGTTTTCATTTGCTAAATCTGAAACCCAGCGGAAGTATTTATTAATGATCTGTGAGCATTTCTTGTTGTCATCACCAAGCGTTGAAACATTTATGATGTATGCATCCTCGGAAACCCAGGGTTTCTTCTCTCGCTTACTCATTCATTACCCCTGGGACATTTGGTATGAAATTGTTCGTTTCGAGTTCAGGATCTGATCTTGAACTTGGTATTATTTTTATATAGAAACATGTTTCTTCTTCTTCTTCTTGTGGTATACAGTTTACCATCCACTTGGATGATTACTAACTGTTGCGCATACGTGGATAAAATATCAAATAAGAAGGATAAGATTAACAAAACTTTTTTTTTTTGCTTACTTAGTTTCAAATAAGATAAAATAATAACATGTCTAGAAATTTGACTGTTAAATTAACAATAATGTGCAAAATAAAATAAAAAAGACCTGATGAGTGATTAAAACCACAGGGACTTGACTACAAACGATTATTAATAAATTTACTAACATATATATGTATACTATCCATGGCCATATACTAAAAAATCGTGTATATATGTTAGTAAATTTATTAATAATCGTTTGTAGTCAAGTCCCTGTGATTAAAACTATTTACAGACAAAAATTTTTTGAATTATATGAGGAGTTGTGGTTGTAGCTGATAGAGAACAGCAGGTTTGAGCTGTTCTCTAAAATGGTCGACGGTAGGGCTGAGTATGATGTTTGGTGGTAATAAATTCCAGTAGATTATGGTATTTGGGAAAAATGAATATTTGTATGTGTCTTTTGATGCATGGATATGTCTGAATGTATTAGGATGTGCTTGTCTGGTTCTTGGGTCTGATGGTATAAGAACTGTTGATGGTACTGCAACGAAGTGGTGAACAATTTTGTAGAACATAACAAGTTTTGTTTTCAGTCTACGTTGTTGTAGAGTAGGCCATGATAGATTATTAAGCATGTCTGTTACGCTGGAGGTATTATGATAGCGGTTGCAGGCATACCTAGCTGCTCGTCGTTGGACTCCCTCAATCTTATTGCAAAGTTCTGCAGTATGGGGATCCCAGACAGAGCAAGCATATTCAAGTTTAGGACGAACGAGTGATAGGTATGCCTGTGATTTGATATTTGTGTTGGAGGTTTTGAGATTGCGTTTGAGGAAGCCAAGACTTTTATTTGCGTTTGAGATAATGTTGTTTGTATGTAAATTCCATTTAAGATCAGATTGTAGTGTTACACCTAGATATTTAGCTGAGGAGACAGATTCTAGAATATGGTCGTGCAGAATATAGTTATGCTTAAAAGGTTTTTTCTTGTTTGTGACTGACATTACTGTACATTTGTCTGGATGGAAAGCCATCAGCCAATCTCTTTCCCACTTGGCGGCAGCATCAAGATCAGATTGAAGGCTATCACAATCTTTTTGAGATTTGATAGTCCTGTAAATGATGCTATCGTCAGCGAACAGTCTGAGTTTGCTTGTATTAAGGTATTCTGGTAAGTCGTTGATGTATACCAAGAATAAAACTGGACCCAGCACTGTTCCTTGTGGGATGCCAGAGGTTACAGGAGCTATGTCTGATGACTCTCCATCCAGGACTACTGTTTGTGTTCGGTTTGAAAGAAAAGCTTGTATCCAGTTAAGTGTTTCATTTTTAATGCCATAGTAATGAAGTTTGTATAGGAGCCTTTGATGAGGTACCTTATCAAAGGCTTTAGCAAAGTCCATAATTATAAGATCAGTTTGCGTGTTTTGGTCAGAGTTAGCCGAAAGTTCTTGTATGAAAGATAATAGCTGTGTTTCACATGATCTGGAATGTCTAAAGCCATGTTGAAGGTCATATAATAAATTATTATTTTCCAAATGAGTTAGTATGTGTTTAGTAATGACATGTTCCATAATTTTACAACTAATGCAAGTAAGAGAAATTGGCCGGTAATTAACTGCATTGTACTTTTCACCTTTTTTATAAGCTGGTGCAACATTTGCATGTTTCCAGTCTGTTGGGATGGAGCCTGATTGGAGAGATTTTTGAAATATTATTGTAAGAATTGGAGCTGTGATGTCTTGCAGTTCTTTCAATATTTTGCCACTGATATTATCTGGGCCACTAGCTTTATGAGGGTTAATGTTGTTAAGTAGTTTTTTAATTCCTGGTGTTGTGATGGTAAGAGATGGTATTTGTGGGTGTGGGCTTGTGCCTTTGTCTGGGATGTTGTAGATAGATTCAGTGGTGAAAACAGATTGGAATTGGGCATTTAAGATGTTTGCCTTTTGCTTAGTGTCAGCTACCAGCTGTCCCTCTTTCTTCAAGGGTGCTACACCACTGTTGTCTGTTCTGATAGACTTAATATAGGAGAATAGTTTTTTGGGTTTAGATTCATTGTTTGGTTTCTGGTCTGGGTCATTTATTGGTAGATCTAGAATAAGTTTTTCTATATAATTATTATAAGCTTGTCGTTGTTCTTTTTGTACTTGTTGTTTTAGTTTCTTATATCTATCAATAAGCTTTTTATCTTTTCTCATTCTGAAGTACATTTTGTTCTTTTTGTTAATCAATTTTCTTAGGCTGTTATTTATCCAGGGGAGTCTATGCTTGTATGTTAACATTTTGTGAGGGATGTTCTTATCAATCGATTCTGTAGTGGTGTTTTTAAACAGATTCCACATATCATTGACCGTGCTGTTTACATCAATGGACATATCTTTTAGTTTATCTAATGTGTGTTGTAGGTCAGATTTTATTTCATCCCAATTTGCATTATTGTATTTTAAGATTTTTCTTGGGTGTGGACGTACTTTTCTTAGTTTACATCGCATTAGATAAATCTAAAGCGACCAATCAGAAAGCACGATACAAAACTATCAAGAACGAAGTATTTCATGCGTTATGTCCCAGGGGTGATGAACGAGTATTCGAGAGAAGAACCCCTGGGTTTCCAAGGATGTGATGTATGATGAGTACGTAAAAGATATTTTTAAGAAGCTGCATACTCAAACAGTCCAGGCACTTACTATTTATTGTAATATTACAAAGTAAAGTTATATTACAGTAGACAATAATTCAACTATATTACACGATTTTGTAAAATAAGGCAATAATTGAGTAGTTTCCCTTTGTCCAGACGATTTTTCTTTTGTAAAAAATCTAAAGGGACACAACCTCGTATATTTTCATGGAAAATGAGAAAACAAATAAAAACAGATTATCTTTCTTTACTTAAAAAATCGCGTAATCGTATGTACAGGAGAAAATACTAGTATATTTAATAAGGCCGGGAAGTGTTTTATATGATTTTAATGCAGATTTGATAATTCATTCAATTTATTCAATCTTTATTGTCATATTAACTATATATACAGTTTGTGACAGTAAAACATATACCATGTATGTTATAAGTACTAAGTAGGTACAACAAAGTATGGCCTTGTGACTTCGTCCTTGGGGGCAAACTGAATTTAGTTATATTTTCATGCACAAAATATCAAATTTAATGCACAAAACATCAAATAAAAGGCAGATGCTTTGTTAACCTTTAAAAATATTCTTTTTGTTTATCTTTAATTGTCCTTAATATGTGTCTTAATTACAATTTGAAAGGATTCAAATGGCCGTCGCCATGGATCCGTCAATATTTAAAAAAAATAAATCATGTGAAGCAACTTTTGGTTTTATAAGGAAGCACTGGAAAAGGCACTATCTCTGTTTTAGCATTTATTTAAAACTCATTCTCAAAGTGTCCAGCCGATCTTTTTTCCGGATGAGCGGGGATAGGGGGATAGCTTCTAAAAAGATCTCTCACTTGTCAAGTATTCAAGATAACAAACATTATTCATATAGAATTTTTCTTAGTTCTAATGATGAGTACAGAGAACTTACGAGAGTGTAAACTTTTTTTTCAAACGCACGATGTCAGACGTACGTCCGACCTTTCTTAATCTTTCCTGAAAGGACCAGAAATAAACACATTTGGAAAGAAAAGTTACATTGAAATTCTTTAAAGCCACCAAATTGCAATCAACGAATAGACGTACCTCTGTCAACATTGTATTGTACGATATATAAAATTGACAAATCATAATCTATGTAAAAAAGTTGTGCACCTAAATAAATGAACGATCTTGAATTGGTCTCAATGCACTTAAGAGAAGGAGATTGAGTTCTTATAGATGTTGCAAAAAATGCGAATTTATAACAGGTATAAAAAAAAACATTACTGTTCATAAAGTCACCAACGCACCTCACTGAAAGTTAAGGACAACCCTAGCATCGTAGGCCCTATTTCATACGAAAAATTATTCACTCGACGATAATGCAGTTGTTTTATAAGAAAAGTATTTATCCAAGTAAAAATTATTGCAATCGATACGCGTGTTGAATTTGTCAGAGATATTTGTCAAGTATTTTTTTCAGTTGTTTATATAAGAAACTCTGGCTACAGTCATAAACGTGTTGTTTGTGGTCATTCAACCTAAAAAAAAAATTAGAATCAAGATCAATCGGTTTACCAGATACATTTTTCTCAAAAGCAGACATGGACAGAGTGACCTTTCCTATTTACTGTCTGATAATTAGGGCACATGTTATAATAATCATAATTATGTCTAAAAGAAATGCTGGATATATATTTTTATTTTTTTATGGAACCATTTTCATGTGTAAAATGCATTTTTGAAGAGCCGAATTGATACGTTTTCCAAAAATTCAAAGCTTAACAAGCCATTTACCAACAAAATAATTCTATCAGTTTCCCCCGCGTGAGAATTGGACTCTGATAATGGTGTGTTGATAAATGCAATCGACACATCATGATCACTGATCTCCCTAGGAACTTGAAGTACGTCTGAAAAACTTATATTTAACGAGTTACTGATAATAATTGGGTCCAATAATGATTCGTTTGTTTGAGTGCCAGGTCTCGGTAAGAGTAGGACCCGTAGGATCCCCATAATTTCCCGTCCCTACTCATCACTCCTTTTTCCAGTGGCAGTCAAAACTCTGGCCTTGTGTCCCCATTTCCTCCACTTCATCATCATTTCATGTTCACTGTATCACCACTTTCATGTTCATAGCCAAAATTATGGGCAGCCATTCGGGCAAAAATTAACAAAAAAATTAGAAACAGACAATAAACTTGAAACAGACACAAAAACACAAAAAACAGACATGAAATTTTAAAACAGACAAAAAAATACAAAAAAACAGACATGAAATTTTATTAACAGACAAAAAAATACAAAAACAGACATAAATTTTATAAACAGACAGACGATTATGTAAAACAGACACAAAAATACAAAAACAGACATGAAAGTTTACAAACAGACAACCGTGAAAAGCCAAACAGACGTTTTTAAAAACAGACCTTAAAGTGGGCGTGACGATCGGGTGTTGGTAATTTGTGAAACCCGAACCCGAACTGAGGTTTCAAAACCGTGCAGGAGAAAATAGTTTTTCTTTAAATATATAAAAGGAAGGTCCATGACCCTAAGTTTTTTAAATGTTTTTCGGAAGAAAGTATAAATGACTTGTCACTTGTAAAAAGTAACTAAAATCTGATTGATTTCCAGCTCCAGCTCACAATGATGTTGAATAACTCTTTTCCTATTGAAAAACAAAACTTGAGGTCACCAACTTTGCAAGGTCACCTTTAGAAAGGTAGGTGACCCCAATTGTTTTGCATTTTTTAATGTTCGTTGATGAAAGTTAATTCTGCAAAAAAAAAAAAAAAAATATGGATTTTGCTTATTCCCCCGAACCACGTTGTCATGCGCTAAAGATAAGTAATGAATAAATTTGTCGTGCGTTGTAAGTAGTCAGTCAGACGTTTTGGATTCGATCACTATTAATTTTGAAAAAAAAAACTTTCTACAGCGACTCGACCAATTCGAAGTTCAGAACACGTTGGATTGAACATTATAGCGCGACAGAGCCATAACGTTATAAAACCCACGAAACATGATAGTTTTTATATACTTCTTACGATTTCTGCTAACGAATTTTAATAAGCTAAATTTATTTGACCATATGAAAGAGTTTAGTTAGAAAAGTTTCCTGCATGTTTCAGTGGAATAACATGAACGATTGCTAAAAAGACAACGGTTTTCCTTTGTAACTACATGTATAGACCTACCGCCCCCCCCCCCCGCACCACCCCAAAAAAAGAACTATAAGATAATTGCACTATTTTGCTACATGTACATGTGTTGTGCATTTATTGTTTTTCTGTTTTCTTTTGTTTTTGTCTTTAGGTTGCCTTTTATAAAAATATAAATCCGTTAAATGCAGTGGTATTTTGGATACAGAACAATCATAATTGTGATACCCACATGATGAAGATAAATTATGTTGACGTTCATCATATGCATGTTAGTTTGGGTTTACTTTCAAGTATCATGAATCTACGGGGAAAATATTTTTTAGAAAGTGACAGAAGGAATGGAATTGAAAAACTTTTACCATCTTCATGTAACACAGTGCGTATATACCTAAGAAGCAAAGGGGCTCAATGGGACATTCGAGTGTCAAAAGTCCGAAAGGGCAACGACAAAACCGGTAAAAGAGAACAAGAACAGCACGAGAAAACACAAAACACAAAATCAACCGAATAGAAATCAACAACGCGAACTCAAGTCGTAAAAAGAGTGAACTCGGGTGCTCCGGAAGAGTAAGCGGTTCCTACCTGCTATAGCTGAATACATCATAATACAGTTAAAAATTACAAAATTGACACCTAAGTTCTAGACATTACTAGTAATTTTACTACGACTGACGCGCGGTTCGTCTATTCAAGTCTCATCAGAGGCGTTCTTCCCAAAAGATTATAAACACTATAACAAGTCGTAACATATTTTATTTTTTAAATTATATGAAAATGAATTAAGAGCATAAAACAATACAGCAAAAATTCTGTGGAAAATCAGCATGCGCGTGTAAGATGACTCAATAAACACAAGTCAATTTTCTCAGTTGAAAAGTTGAAAGAGAATAATGATAAATTTTTGTTTTTTTTCCACTAAGATCCTGAATATCGATCAGACCGACACCAGCCTGGTTACACAAAATATCAACTTTGGATCGATTAGTTTAAAATAAATGTGAAAATAATATATTTCCACTAAATTAAAACAGTTTTTCTTTCGAAAATAACATATAGGCATTAAAATATTTTTTTAATTGTTTTTTTTTGTTTTTTTAACGGCGACCAATTCAACTGATTTATTTCGGTTTTGAAACCTCAGTTCGGGTTTCACAAATTACCAACACCCGATCGTCACGCCCACTTTAAGGTCTGTTTTTAAAAACGTCTGTTTGGCTTTTCGCGGTTGTCTGTTTGTAAACTTTCATGTCTGTTTCTGTATTTTTGTGTCTGTTTTACATAATCGTCTGTCTGTTTATAAAATTTATGTCTGTTTTTGTATTTTTTTGTCTGTTAATAAAATTTCATGTCTGTTTTTTGTATTTTTTTGTCTGTTTTAAAATTTCATGTCTGTTTTTTGGTATTTTTTGTCTGTTTATTTTAAATTGGTGTCTGTTTTTGTGTTTTTGTGTCTGTTTAAAGTTTATCGTCTGTTTTTAAAATTTTTGTTAATTTTTGCCCGAATGGCTGCCCATACAAAATCATGCTGCTTGGGAGTAAAGAAATAACTAACTAAGTAACTAACTAAGAGTAGGACCCGTAGGATACCCATGCAGGAGGCTAATATAAATTTCCCGTCCCTACCCATCACTTCTTTTTCAAGTGGCAGTCATACCTCTCCTACCTGATTGGCCTGTGTCCCCATTAGCAATAACTAACTAACTAGCTATAACCAACCCTTATCCAGTTTTACATAAACGACCCTTTTCCGTCTTAAATACAATGTTTGTTGAGCATACACAGACTGGGAGTTTAAAAATGGGGTTGGTTGGGAAACAAAGGAACTTCAAATTTTTAAGACTTCGGAAAAAGGGGAGAGGTGAGTAGGGGCGGATAATTAAGCCCATGTGGTGCACTAATTCGCGATCCACAAGAGGATCATTTACGTGCATGAAGCGTGGCACTCTCCACACACGCTCGTTCACTATGGTTTGCTGTCAGGTTTTCCGCATTATAACCGAACGACCACAAGGGAAGGAGGATGGTTATTTACTAGGGATGAAAACAAACTGAAAAAAGAAAAGGTGCCAATGTGCAAAGACAAATTCAGTTAATTTTACGAGAACATCATGAAACAGCAAATTACATAAAAGCACGAAAAAACCAACTCTACAATAATCAACAACTGAGGTCATAACGAGGGTGAACTTGCATTATGTGCCTCAGAATGATGGTTGCTTGTTGCAACACACTCGTAGCGTTGCTGCTATTTCAACATGTCAACCACTGTGGATTGGGTTCAAATTTTCGTGGTTTGATGAAAAAGGATTAATTCGTGGAATCTTTAATTCGTGTTTTTAAAAACTGTCCACAGCATACAGATCAATGTTAACTTTCTTGTTGTAGGGCATTAATTCTCGTGGGTAAAGCCCACTAATGAAAACCACGAAAAATGATACCACGTATAATAATGAAACCACAGTATTGGTAACTTAAGTATAAATCCCATATTTGTCTACGAACGCACGGTGTAGCTTTTATCAGAGTACTTAATTTTGCCAAATGGGAATCGGGTTTCCTACAACCATATTGTCAGTCAGCATCATATGGCTTTTAGTTTATAATGTAAGAAAGACGAGAAAGAAGTTGGCCTAGTAGGTAACTATTATTTTATTACATTTTGGAATTTCCTTTTTAAATAAATGATATGGCATTTGTGGACGTCTCACTTCTAAAAGACAAAGGAAAAGGTTTCCTATTTTTGCATAAAGACATGCAATCGTGAAGACAAATATAAAAGCTTTGGGAAGGAGTAACCTTTGGGTTTATGTGATGATAGTCTCTGATGCGTTAGAGGTTTAAAGGTTCCAGTAGAAACATTTAATTTGTAAGAATTTTGAGAGATAAGCCGATACAGCATATGAACAACTAATATGTCAGTGGCTTACGTCTGTAAGTGGCTTTAAGAAATCCCCATAAACACCAAAAAATAAATAGTATGCGCAAATCTATGTTGTATAAGAAAGGTTCTCAAAAATATGAAGAATATTCATCAAGAGTTTGGAAGGAGTAGTATACAAAACGTTAGACGGACGGAATAATCAGGAAGTACGGTCAGACGGACAGACGGCAAAAAGGAAGGAAGCACGGACAGACGGGCGGACAAATAAGGACGGGAGAAACCATAGCACACGTCAATGGTTATAAAATTGAAAAGAAAATAATCATTTGGTCTGACAAGCCTGACATCGACAGTATGATATTGAAAATGCTTTTTTATATTTTTTTATTCATCCGCATAAAACTAATTCGTATAGGTAAAGAAGTTGCAACAAGCAGGAATTGCTTACTCTCCCGGGACACTCATAACGAGTTCGCGTTGTTGGTTGCTATTTAGTTCGTATTGTGTGTGTTTTATACCTCGCCACACGAAGTGGCGAGGTATTATGTTATACTCTCCTTTTCGTTCGGTATCTGTCTGTCGAAAAGATGAACAAAACATACCAAGATTCACATAACATTCGTTTTTAGAAGGCTTTACAAAGATAATGCTTTGTCCGGGAAAAAAAATAAACAAGTGAGGATTCGGTTTTATTAGTTTGTAGTTTAAATAATCGTATCGAACACAGAAATAATTATTTCAGTAAAGAGTACAAAAAGTATGAGGGAATTAAGGGGGAAAGGCAAGAAGCACGGACAAACGGACGGACGGAACAAACCATATACCTCGGGTATTAAAAATTAAAATAAAACGATAATTTGACCTGGCCGACCTAAGGGTCCGACGATTCAACCAGAAGTGAGAGGTCTTGGTTTTTCTTTCTAAAAATGTTCTTGATCTGATTTTTGATGAAAAAATATTTTGGCAGCAATGAAGAAAAAAATATACTGTAGAAGGATTTCGGTCATATAAATAATGCTAATATTGGAGAAATAATACCTTTGAAAAAAAAAAATTCTGGGCAAAAATAATTAATTGTAACGCCATCTATAGGTTCATGTTGCACGTTATGGTAGTGACAAAATGCAACTTTTCTCGTTATTTTTTTTTTATTTCGGCATGTTTTTGTAAATAATTTATAATTTGTTACCGTTACTGTGAAATTGTATTATTAAGTAACATGGAACACTGTTTTATAAGTCTTAATCTTTGCACACCGTTTTTGAGTATTTTCTTACGTGCATGTCTCAGAGAAAATCTTGCAGTTTTGTCCAGATCCAATACTGCAATTGTTGCAAATCAACAAAACGCTTGTTTTTAACTTTAAAATTTGTCCAAGGCAGGGCTCTTGAATGAAATTCTCTCTAATATTAAAAACTTTAATGCTTACAGGGTGAACATGTTAAACCTGCAACCATATGGATCATGTATTCTAACTTCGATACAACATGTACAAGCCTATGAAATGAGTTGGTTTTGATTTTTGTAGAAAAACTGCAATTTTTTACAACTTTTGTAAACATTTTAAGGTGTTTAATTTTAAACAGTGAGTGAGTGAGAGGGTTGGTGTTTTACGCCCTTTCAATGCTATATAAGTTATTTAAAGGCGATGAACATGAAAAGGGATGATAAAATTAACATTAAATGATGGGAATGTGGTGGGATACAAAGAACAGTAAATTTGGAAGAACCACAGGAAAAGGCGAGAGATGGGTAGAGACGGAAAATTTAGCCTAGGTGGTGCACTTACTTGGTGCTCCACAAAGGGATCTTCAAAGTGCAAGAAGCGTGGCATTCTCCAAATACGTTTGCCCACTATGGTCGACGGTCAGGGTTTCCGTATTTTAGACCTGACAAACCCCGCGGACGGGAGCCACCGTATTCAGCCACCTATAGGGTACACACTTGGTCGCTCTGTGGGCACTTACCCGGCTTCAGAATACCAAGACCCTTAGTCGCCTTTTACGACAAGCTAGGCTCTGCTGTGGGCCTATCCGCCTTTCGGGCCCCGCACAGGACTTAACTTCAAGACCCAACAAAATTTAAAGTATCATCGCTATTACCATAATAGTAAACTAGCTTTAGTGCTTTGTAAAAATAAATTGTATTTTTATTTCCTAACCAGAGCTCCCATGAATATGTGAAAATCATTAAGATGTTTAATGTATGCGCTTTATCATTGCTGTGCATATCATTTGAATTAAATATTTTAAATGTTCTTTGATATTAGTTATTCAATTCGTTCAACTTTCTGCAACTGCGCGTACTTTGTCGCTCTAAAAGCGCTTGCTTTCGATTTTAAAAATAATTCTTATGTAATAAATCATTGCTAAGGCATTTTTGTGCAAACCTTACCTATATTTTCATTTTTTTTTTGGTCTAAAAGGGGCGGGGATGGGGGTTCGTCCGAACCTGTTATCATTAAATCATTAATGAGATGAGGTTACACTAAAACACAGGTTCAGCTGCTTTTGGCGTTTAGAGTTGAGAGTCAATGTGCAACCTCTCTTTTACACAATTCCAACTGGATCGGATTTTCGTAAAAAAGAGTACCAGTTGTGACCATATATATTAAAAAGATATTAGAATTCTCATACAGCTTACGTATAATCCTTAAAACAGAGTCTCAATAGCTGATCAATAGCTGTCTAGATCTGAAGTTCAGAACAAAAAAAAAAACAAAGTATAGCGTCTAACAGCACGGATGAGGAACGAAATGATACAGAGCCGGATCGTTTCCATAGCTGATCCGGCTTTAAATCCCTGAATGAGTGACTGGGGCATAATGGAAAATTTCTTAGATGAAATAAATATGTTGACTACATGCTACAAAAATAATATGACATTGTTCAGAAATATGCATTAAATACATGCAATAGCCGGTTAATAAATGTGTAGTTAACCTCAATATATCATCGCAATTGTTAAAATTCTCTTCACAAGAAAAGTATATTACCATCTGGTACAATACTTTATATCACGGAAGTTTGTAACTGTAGCGGCGTGAGAATTATGTCTGACAGATAGAAAAACACAGACTGGACAACATGCAAATGATATATTTTTATCAACAGATTTTTTACAAAATATGCAAATCAGCGATCTCAGTTATCTCAGGAACGTAATAAAACGACCGCTGTGATAATCGCAGATTTTAAAGTTGAGCGGAATGCATGTACTAGTTATTGCCTGATTCTTACTACATTAAAGATATTTGTCCAGACTTGATTCGAATTCAGAAGGGGGTCTTGGTCTATTTTTTTATATTGACAATTAAACATATATTGATGATTAAATAAGGTTATTCTTCTCTATTTGTAATTAAGGGCTTTGTGTTATACAAACAGATATGAGTGTTTATATTTAAGAATACACATGCAAAGTCATTTAAAAAGCCCTAATAAATGTATATATATGAAATGGCGAATGCGACGTCGTTTTTAGGCGAGGACTATTTGATGGCCTGGGATTTTTTGAAAAAAAAAAAAATTCTGAAAAAAATAATTTTACCCAGACCTGCGCTGAAAAAAAATAATCTGACCTTGAATTCGGCCTATCTGAAATAAAAAGACTTTCCAAAAAAAAATCTTGCTCAGCATGTATGAGAAAAAATATCCGGCCCGCAAAGCGGGTAAAAAATATTTCCGGCTCGAGGAAAAATCCCAGCCCCCCCCCCCCCCCCAGAAAATCAGAAAATCAAATGGTCCGTGCCTGATACGAATATTTTTAAAAAGGATAACAGAAATGCAAAAATAGGGTGTGTGACAAGATGCAGAGAAACGAGAAACAAAGACATAATTAAAAAGATAAGATTAGATCTGTCACAAATATATACTAAGGGATATAATGCGACAATTATTAGAAAACGGGTGCAGTGATAGCCCATTTTCATTTAATCGAGAAAAAAAACCACAGGAAAACAAGTATGTTTTTATGTATACATGTTATATTCATCAATGTTGATTTTCATTTAGTTAACAAACTAATTACAAATCCATTGTCAATAAATGAAGTAAATAATTACCATGTGGAAAATTAGGGCGATTTATATTATACTGCAACTGTGACCTTTTCAAGTGCATATCTCCTGATGGGGTCTACAGAAAATTGATAAATTGTAGGTATTTCATAATAATATGAATAGAAACATTGGCGTTTTAGCGGACAGACAGACGAACACAGTGAAAACAATTAGGCTTCCACGTCCTCGATGCAGGGTTCTTATTAACTTAGTGGTGTTGATTCCATTGATGTTACTATTCTGTTAAATGGCACACTTTTTGCCGATCGCAACCTGCTGAGGTTTTTGATGCGTGAAAAATGAGTACAGCCAAAACTATTCATAAGTTGATTTATAGTAATTGTTTTAGACTTGCTGCAAGTCTCTTCTTTTTAAACATATTATTTTTAATTATTTCTCAATAAAAGATAATTGTTCTAGCAGGTACTTTACTGATTGCTGCAGGAGTTAGACTGTGTTTCAGTCAGGTTAATTAAGAGAAGGACTTGTAACTTATAGTTAGTAACCAAGAAATTAAAGATTACATGCAATAAATTAATTTTCTTATTTTTATGACTCTCAATTTTCGTTGATCTCTTTCTTGTTTTGCATTTTTCCTGTACATGTACGGCAAATTATAATAGTAGTAAAAGTAGAGTTTAGGTTTAATCATGCAATAATAACATTTAAATATTATATAGTTAGAAGTTTTATGTTTCATCGTATTTTATCAATATTATCACAACATAAGTAATCTTCCCGTTTTCATCTGAGCAGTATACGTATGGTATAGAAGCCACAAATTTTGTGGTATTGAATTGAAAATATATTCCGCTCGGCAATCAGCCAGAAACGGTTTTCAAAACATTCTACGCTTAAAAACTTTGCTAATTTTATTACATTTATATCATCCAATTTACCAATAAATTTTAATACTTTTTTTGTCGTTGAAATGTCCGATTGTAAAATTCAGATTTTTTTTAATATTGACATTGTACTGCCATCGATGCTGGATTTGGCTTTTCTGTTCGATCATTTTGGGGGTTGTGTATTTTTCGTTCAATACTTTTTTGTTTTTGACCTTTCAATATTTTGATTCAAATGCCTCTGATGAGAGGTTATTCCTTGAAACATGTATATACATATATTACAGCCTAACCAAATTACCCGGTCTAAACCGAATTATGTATTATATTCATCATCCTTTTTCATGCATTGATGTTTTTCTGCACATGGTTTAATACAATTTATCTGTATTATTATTCCAAATTTATTGTTTTGTTATTTAGTTATTGCGTACATGGTTGACTTTTGAAGTCAAGCATGATAAATAGATCAACTTTTGAATGTGGGTACATATGATAAAGCCATTTCCCATATGTACCTTATGCATGTAATGATCGCGTGTCGACCGTCATTGATACTATTTTAAAAACAGTAATATAAATAATAAAAGTAGTAAATTTTTTTAGCGGAAAATGTCTTATTTTTTTAACGTTTTCTTTGCAGAGAAATTATATTGAGAAAAAAATCGAATCATTCAACTTATAACATAGGGGAGATAACCGATATTTATCATTCAGGACAACAATGTTTGTCTCCCCTAAATGGACACACCACTTAGTGTTTAAGTAATTTTCATGAAAACTTGGTGATAAGTACAATGATATGTTATACTTTTTTAGAAAGATAAATGATTAATAGTTCGTCGAAGCTTAGCCCGAAGGGCCACAAACGATTTAAAAAGAAATAGTTTGAGGTTAAAGACGGAAATTGTGATATTTCACCATGTATTCGAAAAATTTTGTGTGTTCCTTTAAAATGAAAATTTTCTCTTGCTGGTAGTATTGTTGAACACACTTAAGTCTTTAAAAAAATCTTAAAACATTTATTTAAAAAGAGGTCGAAGATTGTTTTTAGCAAAGATTTCCTTATATTATTGTATACTGTAATTTACCAACGCTATATTACAAAACACAATAATATAAAAAATTACAAAATATTGTAATTTAAGCCTTATATTATTCCCTGCAATAATATTATCATTTGTTGTAATATTACGTGCCGTAGTAATATTACAACAAATAGTAAGTGCCTGGACTGTCAAAAGAATAATATTAGGCGTTAAAGCAAGTGCACAATCATATAAGTCTCAGAGAGGCTCGATTTGACAGTGAACCAATAATAATTACATATTTATGTGACAGTCTGTAGGTTTTTAACTTAACTAATTTTAATAATTAGCAACCTTGCGATCGTGATAAATGATTTTGACGTACGGTACCATTCATTTCTTTATTTCCAATTCAAAGCTGTTTCCAATCAACTTTCTAGTTCAGTTTTAATTTCTTACAAATAGACATTAAATATTTAAAGACAAGGGGAAAGGTAGATATCGCTATTTAATATTGATTTATTGTATGTCTGCGGTCAAATAAAAGTTCAAGTCAAGTTTTATGGTTCTACATGCCGTTAGGGTTGATGACTAACGGTGTCGATTACTAGTGCACATGTTACTTCTGTCAGTGCAAGAATGGAAGTATCAAAGAACCTAAATTAATACCCCCACGATGCAAGTAATCATCATGGCTCATGCTGAACAGAGTTTGTTAAACCCATTTGACCTATACTAATAGACGATTTAATGTACGCGACACGAAACGGAAATTGGAAAACAGACAGCAGTCTTTGCATTGGCCCAAGATGCATAAGTTTCAAGACAAATCCCTAAATTATCAACGAAAGACCCATTTCTGGACATCGAACAACAAACAGATAGATGACAGCGACAAACAAATGCTTTGACAAAGATTCCTGGCTTTGGACAGGCACATATAAAATGTGGCGGGGTTAAACTAGTTTTTTGGGCCCAATCTTCCCCTTATTGATAATCTTGTACAAAGCACAAAAATAACACAAAAAATCAAATCGATAAAAGTCCAATTCATCAGGAGAGAACCTAAGACAAGAGCACTATACGAGAACAACGAGACGTTAAGGAACACTCTTGAGAACAATTGTCGCTACTGACAGCTAGCTAAGAAGCATATTTCGACTGATGTTAAAAAAAATAAAAACATCGATTCTAAATCCGACAGAACACTTCAAACGACAAATGATTTAGTGCTACATTGTATATCATCACACAAAACAGACATATTTTATCGCTGCAATGCTTAAAAATGAAACCATAGTCAAAAGGTTATAAATTAAAGTTTTACAGTTATAATCAAATTATCAATATTTTACCAACAACACAAAATTTAAAGATTAAACTAAAACTTCAAACTCGTATCCTTTTTTAATATACTTTTAAGCCAAATTACCATGTCTAAAGGATTGTTTTTGAATTTCCAAGCCTTATAAACATTTCCATACCATTCAGGATGTAATATATCTTTGACAATCAAATATCGACGTGTACAGTTAAATTTTTCAATAAGATACCTATATTTATGAACGAATTTTGTTAAAGATTTGGCTAGTTTGTGGTATCAATAACCTTGTTGTAGTATTTTTTCTGTAATGAAACGGTTTTTATCATTAAAATCAGAAACACCACTGCAAATTCGAGCATATCTGACTAACTGTGAAATGTTGATGAGAGGGAGCTAGAGGTATATCGGCTTCAAGAAAAGGAAAATTTACAATAGGGAAAGAAAAGTCATCACGAAGTCATCTTTGTCAATGCAAAATTTTGAAAAAGATATATATCTGGGAGTTTTTTCTTTCCTTTCTGGAGTGTGTTGAATCTGATGGTGAAGTTTCACTTTTCCCACCCAAAAGATTTTTTTTTTTTTTAAAATAAAAGATTTAACGATTTTTTTCACCTTAAGCTTTAAAATTTAACTTTTAAGCCTAAATATGCAGAAAAACTAATATACATGACTAAAGTGATACAATGGTACAAACAAGAATGATAAAAATTTACACAAAAAAAATCTTAGCCACTGACGACATGGACGAAACCGGTCGAATGATATAAATACCAGAACGCGACAGAAACACCGACGAATATAGCTAATAGATGATTTTAAGTGTGTTCGCATGAATCAGATACGCTACGTTTAAAGATACGTTTACAAAGTTTTGTGAATATGTGTGCAGGCGCGTATCAACCCGTTTGCAAATACGCAGAACTTTGCATAAACGTGGTCAAATCAGCAAAAATTAAAAAAAAAGGTTTTTAAATCAAATTAAGTATCACCCTTTCCCCACAGGCCACTATCAGCTCTTACCGAATTTTTGATAAAAAAATTTACATTTTTAAGCCACCTATGCCATGTAAGTAAAATAACTGCCAAAAGTTGCAAAACAAACAAGAGGCTTCCATTAGCCTGAATCGCTCACCTGAAATACACAGATACACATATGTTGTTGAAATTATTGTGCTTATAATTAACCATATGCAATCTAAATTCTTGAAATATCTTGTATAGTTTTTAAGATATTGGGCTAAATAATTGCAAATAAAAAAAAATACAAACAAGAGGCTCCCAGGAGCCTGAATAGCTCACCCTTGATGTTTACCCTATAAAAACTTTTCTAGAGCTTAATGAGCCCAATACTTAAGCAAGTAACAGCTTTACTCTATCTACTATAGTTTCATTCTGTAGCCAAAGGCCCAAATCATAAAAAAATGTTATTTTAGGGGCCATCTGACAACTTCGACCCATGAAAACTTTTGTAGCGCGAAATGAACTGAACATTTATGCAAGCAACAGCTTTTCTCTATCTGCTATAGTTTTCGTTCTATAGGCCAAAAACATGAAGAAAAACGTCACTTTAGAGGCCGTTACTCCTAAAAGGGGTCGTCTGACAACTCTGATCTTATGGAGACTTTTGTAGAGCTAAATGAACTGAACATTTAAGCAAGCAACAGCTTCTCCCTATCTGCTATAGTTTTCATTCCATAGGCAAAAAACATGAAAAAAACGTTATTTTAGTGGCCGAAACCCCTATAAGGGGACATCTGACAACTTCAACTCTATGAAGACTATTGTAGAGCTAAATAAGCTGAACATTTAAGCAAGCAACAGCTTCTCTCTATCTGCTATAGTTTTCATTCCATAGGCCAAAAATATGAAAAAAAATGTTTTTAGGGGCTGTAACCCCTTTAAAGGGTCATCTGACAACTTGGACCCTATGGGGACTTTTGTAGGGCTAAATGAGCTGAACATTTAAGCAAGCAACAACATTTCTCTATCTGTCATAGTTTTCATTCTATAAGCCAAAAACATGAAAAAATGCTATTTTTTACCATTAAGGGGCCGTAACTCCTATAAGGGGTCATCTGACAACTTCGAATCAATGGAGACTTTTGTAGAACTTTTGATGCTGAAGCAGTTGCGTGGCATTAGATTTCATTTACTCTTATACTTTTTGATTTACAAGCCAAAAACAGTAGTCTGACCCCCTGGTCTATTTTTAGTAACGGCGGCCATGTTGTTGGAACGGCGGTCACCATTTGTGCAATCTTGGTAGAGGACATCCCATAGATGAAGTGTGCAAAGTTTCAAAGCAATCCTTTCAGTCCTTTTGGAGGAGAAGATTTTCAAAGAAAAGTTACGACGACGACGGACGACGACGACGACGACGACGACGACGACGGACGCCAAGTGATGGCAATAGCCCAAAGGTCCATGTGAGCTAAAAAAGGCAATAACTCCCATAGTATCCGTCGGATCTTTTTTTAAAATTTCAGGACAGGTAGATCTCAATATGCTGATCACTTTTGATTCTTGCACAATTTTGATATCTATAACCATTTTTGAGTTATTAACAAAAAACTACAATGTACCCCTATGTTCTATTTTTAGCCATGGCGGCCATGTTTTTTGACGAATTAAAAATCCGAACGATAGAGTTGTAGCATATATGTTATTTAACAAGTGTGCTAAGTTTAAATGCATTTGGTCTTATGGTGTCAGACAAGTTAATCTTTGAAATTCAGGGGAAGAGTAATGAAAACTGGTAAATTTTGATGTTTTAATTAAGGGCAATAACCCCTAAAAGAAATGGTCCTACAGCTTAAACTTATTACATTAAATGTAGATCTTGACGTGCTTTATTATATGAAATTTGTATTTTTGAAATATCTTGTATAGTTTTCAAGAAATAGGGTTAAATAAGTGCAAAATTTTGACAAAATCCATAAAAAGGGCAATAACTCCTACATCGGCTGTTGGATCTCTTTGAAAATTTCTGGGCAGGTAGATCTTGAGGTACTGATCACTTTTACAATCTGCCAAAATTTTGATATCTGGTACCGTTTTTGAGTTATTTGCAAACAAACTGTAATTTGACCCCTATGTTCTATTTTTAGCCATGGCGGCCATGTTTTTTTTTATAAATCAAAATTCCAAACGATAGTTTTGTTCACATAATGCCACTAAACAACTGTACTAAATTTGGTTGCAATTGGACTTATGGCATCGGACGACGACGGACGCCAAGTGATGGTAAAAGCTCACCTGGATCTTCGTCCAGGCGAGCTAAAAAAGACTTTTGAAATAGAGCTAACCCTCCACATGCTGTTTTAGAAGGCCTTTCAATTTTGTTATTCACAATCTTTTTTTACCTCCGCTTGAAAGTTTATATGTAACTACTTTTGATATGGTAAATCATTGTACGCACGCCCGTCAGCCATGCACCCAGTATCTCAGGGTACCGTTTATGGATTTTCATGAAACTCAGTTTACACAATCTGTAACTTAATGAAGCTGTGCACCTCCCATATTGAAAGTTCGCTTGCTTTTATCCTAGGGGTGCGGATGGTGCTTATTTGTGTGTAGTTTTCCATTTTTATTAAGTATAAAATCGGCATCCTTAACACCAAGACAAAGCCAGGGGATATCGATCGAAATCCCGTATTTTCAGTATACATTGTACGACCACATGATGTTTCATATATAAACACGCCATGATAAAAGTGCCTATTAAAGATCACAAAATTTCGTAAGGACAGAACACAACCTAGGAGTAACATTAACATTGTGATTTCCAGTGTTAGAGAAATCCACATCTTTTTTCTGGATCTACATAAAAAATGTATGCATTGCTTTAATGTGCTTCATTTACGTTTAGCGTTTTAACGAAACAGAAAAAAGGACAGTCTTGAACACAAACGTTCATTGATCAAGAATTTTCACCATGTAAGAAACTAGGCAGAGTTCTATGTTCTTATAAAATTAAACTACTATTAAAAAAAATCAATTGTATTTAAGTCTGTATTTAGAGACCGACCAACTTAAAAGGAGGAGGCATTGTTTTTTTATGCCCCATCTACGAAAGTAGAGGGCATATAGTGTTCGGGTCCGTCCGTCCGTCCGTTGGTCCGTCCGTCCCAAATCCCCATATTTCCAAATTCCCACTTACTGACAAATGCCAAATCAACGATATTGGTATAGTAGGTGCACCTAGTGATGATAAGAACATTACATGCTTCGGATGCTGGATGTGACCTATATTTTCCACATGAATGACCACTTATAGAACAAGAGGCTCCCAGGAGCCTGAATCGTTCACCTGACATATGTGCCTGAAGTAAAGGTTATAAGGCAAAATCTATTTAACGTTGAAAGGGTCATAAGATTAATAAGGGGGTCGGTCATCTGACAATATGGTAGATCTAAAGGTGCTGATCACTTTTGTTCTCAATCAAAATCTAAAAATATGTCACCCTTTTTGAGTTATTTGCAAAAAAATGCAGTTTAACCTAATGTTCTATTTTTAGCCACAGCGGCCATGTTTTACAACCAATCAAAAATCCCCACAACAGTTTTATACACCTAATAATAATAAACAATAATACCAAGTTTGGTTCCATTTGGACTTAAAAAAGTGTCAGAGGAGTTAACATTTTCAATATAAGGAAATGCAGTTAAAATGCTCAATTTTGACGTTCCAAGGGCAATAACTCCTCAAAGGAAAGGTCCTACAACGTTGACCCTGTACAAATTTTGTAGATCTTGATGCGCTTAACAATATGCAATTTAAATTTCTCAAATATCTTGTATAGTTTTCAAGATATTGAGCTAAACAGGTGCAAAATTTGCAAAAAATCCACAAAAAGGGCAATAACTCCTACATGGGTTGTTGGATTTTCTTCAAAATTTCAGAGCTGGTAGATCTTGAGGTGCTAATCACTTTTGTTCCCAATCAAAATATTGAAATCTGTCACCGTTTAAGAGTTATTTGCAAAAAAACTGCCATTTACCTCTATGTTCTATTTTTAGCCAGAGCGGTCATGTTTTACAACCAATCAAAAATCCCCACATCAGTTCTATACACCTAATGCTAATGAACAACTATACTAAGTTTGGTTCCATTTGGACTTAAAGTGTCAGAGGAGTTAACGTTTTCAATGTAATGAGGAAATGCTGTTAAAATGCTAAATTTTGACGTTCTAAGGGCAATAACTCCTAAAAGGAAAGGTCCTACAACGTTGACCCTGTTACATATTTTGTAGATCTTGATGTGCTTAACAATATGCAATTTAAATTTCTCAAATATCTAGTATAGTTTTCAAGATATTGAGCTAAACAGGTGCAAAATTTGCAAAAAATCCACAAAAAGTGCAATAACTCCTACATGGGTCGTTGGATTTTCTTTAAAATTTCAGGGTAGGTAGATCTTAAGGTGCTGATCACTTTAATCCTTGCCAGAATTTTGATATCTGTAGCCGTTTTTGAGTTATTTGCAAAAAACTGCATTTTACCCCTATGTTCTATTTTTAGCCATTGCGGCCATGTTTTACGACGAATCAAAAATCCCCACATCAGTTCTAAGCACCGAATGCCAATAAACAACCATACCAAGTTTGGTTGCAATTGGACTTATGGTGTCAGAGGAGTTAACGTTTTAAAAGGTTTACGGACGTCGGACGACGGACGCCAAGTGATGACAATAGCTCACATGACCCTTCGGGTCAGGTGAGCTAAAAATGGTTTAAGTATCTGTCTTTCTAAGAATCATGCAGGGTTTATGATAATGGTGATTTATGGTAAAAAATAACACATGGGTTTCTTTACATTTTCTGAATCAAGATATGGTGTTATTGTTGAAAATCGAGTCTGTTTTCCACAAAGGTCTTGGTCATTGGAGAAATCAGTGTTTTGAATTGTAATGAAGTGCATAGCAAGAAAAGAGTTATCTCCCTTGTTTACAATATTTTTAATGCAATCTAGGTAAATTTTATCTCTTATGACCAACATCATAGAAACAAATGGCTGTTGTTTTTGTTAATAGGTGACCATTCTGTATTAGAAACCATGTTCAAAACCATGTGTTATTTTTTACCATGAATCACCCGCTGCATGATTTTTAGCATCCTCGGAAACCCAGGGTTTCTTCTCTCGCTTACTCATTCATTACGAGTATTCGAGAGAAGAACCCCTGGGTTTCCAAGGATGGATTTTTAGAAAGACTGGTACTTTTAAAAGTCCAATCCTTCTTACCGACAAGTGCAATAGCAACCATATTTGTATGGTAAGTGCAATGCATGCTTCGGATGCTGGCATTGACCTATATTTTCTACATGATTGACCACTTATAGAAGAATGGTTAAGTTGAAGTCCATTCCTTCTGATTGACAAGTGCCTTAATAGCAACCATGTTGATGCTTTAGTGAATGCGGGATGGGGCATTATGTCTTTTGAACATATTCTTGTTTTTTCCTGATCAAATAATTTTTTTCACGAACAATTATTTATTTTTTTAATAGAAGATGGGATGGGTTAAAGCCCATTCCTACTTACTGATATTGGTATGGTAGGTGCGCCTAGTGATGCTAAGCATAATGCGTGGTTCAGATGCTGGATGTGTCCTCTTTTTGCATGGACGAGCACTAAAATTTTGAAAAGTTAAAGTAAATTTCCACTTAGTGACAAAATCGGATATGATTATCTAGTGCAGTCCTACGGAAATCCAATTGGAGTTATGAAGGGGAAGGGAACCGGGAGTCGATGGAGAGGGAAGCGGTAGTAGTGGGGGAGGGAAGCGGGAATCGATGGGGAGGGAACCAGGAATTTGATACCCTCTGCCTACCCATACTATAACATCATAGTTTTTAAATAAAAAGGTACATGTTGTACCTATTCCTGGAGTTTAATTGCTGTTTGGGGGTGGATGGGGTTAAATTATATCTTATTTTTAAAAGAAAAAACGTGTCTAAGGGCCTATATCGAAGCATGTGTCCGATTTTTACTTTTAAAAATATACAAACTTTATCTTAAAATCATTTTTCCTTTCCGTTTCCGCTTCTGTTCCACGTCCTTTGTCCATCTTTAAGTAACATTTATTTTCAAAAAATGTACATGTCGTTGTACATAGATTAACTGAATATTTAAAGAGACAATCTTTCTTTGTTTATTAGGTTTGCCTTTGTATTTTGTGACGTAGAATAAGACGACGCCTTTTGTTTTAGTTTGAAGCAAGTAGTACAGGGTTATTTGTTTCAGGTCCATTGACTTGCTGGTCGCATTGCTGGTGTTGCGTATAAATTGCTCAAATTTCAACTTAGATTAACCAGAGATGTATCGAGGAATCTAAAAGTTTTGGAATATCAATGGGACATTCAAATGTCAAAATCCGAAAGGCAAAGACAAAACACGTACATGCTCGAAGAAACTGAAAACACAAAAACTCAAAAATAACTGAAAAGCAACCAACAGCGCGAACTCAAGTCGTGACTCCGGAGAAAGCAAGCACTTCCTGACTCTTAGCGTTAATGGCAATTCAGCGTATCAAATCTGATAAAAGAAGACATAAACAAAATCCTTAAACAAACGACCATCTGCACTCATCTGAAAGATGTCCTCCATTAAACGTGACGAGTGAAGACAACACGTCCGTTCTTCCTTACGACGTCTAAACGCAGATTTCGCAGGTTCCTGTGAAAAATTCGGACGCAGGGGATACAAGTTTAAAGCAAGGAATTGTAAAGGAGTGAATGATAAAAACATTTGTTACCAAATCAGATGAAGATAAAATTGTTTATTTGCTTACCCCAACAAATCATAAACATATAGGAATTTTTGGCTTTTTAAAACAGGCATTAGAACTGAAGGCAAAGTCTCTTAACTTGTTCAGATCATGAATATAGCATGTATCTCTGTCAAAAACTTGGCATAATTATAGGGAAATTTAAAAACAAACAAAATTCTTGGTCCATCAGTAGTGATGCTTATTAGGTTTTGTATTTATAGCAAACACATAAAAACGCAATTTCTGACCATTAAGGTCCCGTGCGGGGCCCGGGTGGCGAATAGGCCCGCAGCAGAGCCTAGCTTGTCGTAAGAGGCGACTAAGGGTCTTGGGATTCTGACGTCGGGTCAGTGCTCAGCCCACAGAGCGACCAAGTGTGTACCCTAGGTGGCTGAATAGGGTAGCCCTCGTCCGCGGGGGTTGTCAGGTCTATAATACGGAAACCCTGACCGCCGACCATAGTGGGCCAACGTGTGTGGAGAGTGCCACGCTTCATGCACGTAAAAGACCCCTTTGTGGACCGCCCAGTAGTGCACCACATAGGCTAAATTTTCCGCCCCTACCCACCTCTCCCCTTTTTCCTGTGGTTCTTCAAAATTTGCCGGTCCTTTGTTTCCCACCCCATCTACATTTCATTTATCATCACCATTTCATGTTCATTTTATCATCCTTTTCATGTTCATCGCCTGTAAATAACCTATATAGCGTTGCACGGGCGTAAAACACCAACTCACTCACACTCACTCACTGACCATTAAGGGGTTACATGTATATATAACTCGTATAAGGGGTCGTAAGACAACAAAATGTTTCAACCAAAATTTGTTTTGTGGAGTTCAGTTAGCTGAGTTTAACGTACGGACGACGAATGCCAAGTGATGACAATTGACTCCCATTGCCCTTATGGTCAGGTTTAAAAAAGTTATTTTGTTACCTTAAAAGGGCAATACAGTCATTCTCAAATTTTATGTACAATTGATATAAGCCAATGTGAAAAAAAATAAGTTAATGTAATGAAAGTTGACCGTTTCATTCGAAAACAATCATAGAAAACAAATCAAAAAGTGTTTTCCACAAGATATATAAAAACTTTTTAGATCTTTTTATCCAAATATAGCTGTAGAAAGACAGTGAGGCGTGTTTTATTAAAAAAAACAAACACATTCAGAGATAAAAAATAATAGCTTTGAGTGTAGTTTCATGTTGAATCCATTAGAATTTCAAAGTTTGATGAATGCATGTTTAAAAAAAACTCTTTTCCAGGATGTGTATTTATTTTTAAATTTCCTTGTCGATGTCAATCTTTTTGATATCAATGTTTGAAAGTTTGACACTGCTGACATAAACAAAATAAGCTTTGCTATATATTTTCAACAACTTTTTCTTTTTTGAAAAAAAAATCATCAATCTTAGTACAATCGGGCAAATAAAATTACCTGTCATGTATCTTTATTGTTTTAAACGATGATTTATTTAAAATTGTTCGAAAAATATTTGTGTAAGACAGACATGACAGAGTAAAACAGAATTCTTAAACGTGTAACGCTTAATTTGTTAAAAGTAACGCATGTTAAAACAAGTAAGTCCCAAAGACATAATGCCCCATCTCGCATTGCTCTTGGTTAAGGTCTCTGTCGAGCAGAGCGGGACATAGATTTTTCTTTAACGGCAGCGGTATAACTTTTGAGCACCTCAATATCTTAAGAACTATAGGTCCTAGGTTGATGGTGTACATGTTGACATGTATATGTCCCAATAGTAGCTTAGCACAATTGCATCCCCATCTTTTCACCTTGACCTTGATTTTCCAGTTGAGTGACTGACAATTTTCTATACATATCATAGCAGTGTTAAGGTTTTATGAGCACCGCCATATGTCAAGAACTAAAGGTTCTAGGTTGATGAAACTTGACATGCATATGCCCCGGTAGTAGGTTTGCACAAATTCATCCCCATCTTTTGACATTGACCTTAATTTTCCAGTTAAGTGATTTTGACAATGTTCTATACATATCCATGTAATAGCGGTGTTAAGGTTGTACGTGCACCTCCATATGTAAAAAACTATAGGTTCTAGGTTGATGAAACTTGATATGCATATACCTCAGTAGTAGCTTAGCACAGTTGCATCCCCATACTTTGACCTTGACCTTGATTCTCCAGTTGAGTGATTGACAATTTTAATACATATAATAGCATTGCTAAGGTTTTATGAGGACCTCCATATCTCAAGAAGTATAGGTTCTAGGTTGAAGAAACTTTGTATGCATATATTATGCCCCAGTAATAGCTTAGCACAGTTGCATTCCAGACTTTTGACCTTGGCATTGTTTTTGGAGTGAGATTGATAATTCTTATTGCATATCTTAGCAATGTTAGTTGAAACACCATCATGACCATGTTTCTTTCCTTGTAATGCACATGGGCTATATCCTTGGTGCTGGATTTGGCTTTCCTGTTCGAACTTTTTGGTTTTGAGTACTTTTCGTTCAATACTTTTGGTTTTTTATCTTCCAATATTTTGAATCAAGTGCTGATGATGAGAGGTTACTCCTTGAAACATCGATAAACAGCATAATCAAATTAACCGTTTTATACCCGTTTTTGATATTTGTATTTTAACACATTTTTATCTCGAAAACTGAAAATCCTTATAAATTTATGAATCTTAACAGCGGAAGTAAGAAAGAATTATTTTTTTCTGATGTTGCTGGAAGTCGAAACATACTTTAGTGTTAACTCTTGTATTATCTGGTTGTACAAAGTCATTTTCAATATTTTAGTTGCATCCATTACAGTTAGGACCAAGGATTTATTTTGAAGGGGGGGCGGGCTTGTTTTAAATATATTGAATTTTATTTTGATGGAAAAGCAAATATTTAGGCAGCAGAGGTTAAGAAAAATATTAGTCATCCTAATGTCGACTTCATTTGTTGTAGATAGTGTTTAAGGTGAAACCTAGAAGGGGGCAATGGGAATGCCCCCTTTGGTAAATAAGAGGCTCCTTGGAGCTTTTATTGCTCATCTGGTCCTTAAGCTGTAAGGGACTGTTTTATGACCCCTATAAAAGTTAATCTAATAACTTCAACCTAAAGGATATTTTTATAGAGCGCTCAATCTTAGCAAATCTTTTCTGCAATCTTTAATATTCAATAGGCCAAAATATTTTTTTCAAATGCAGTCGTAACCCTTATAAAGGGTCATTTGACACATTCAACCCAATGCAGCCTTCTTTAGAACTCAATTTGCTGAAACTTTAAACAAAGCAACATCTTTTATCTATCTGTAACTATCAATATAGTTTTCATACTATATACAAAAAATATCGAAAAAAAAAACCCACATTTTCTTTTACCTTAAAATGGCCATTAGCCCGATAACGAGTCATCTGGCAAATTCGATCCACTAGAGTCTTGTGGTTTTTGCGATAAGACTGCCGTTTATTTTGCCAGTGTTCAATGTTGCCGGTAATACCCCGTGAATATGGATTGTCAAATGCTTTGAACACATGCAGCCCATGGCGGACTCACAAAGCTTTTCGACGCATGCATTCTTTGGAGGACTTTCAATGCATATTTGAATATTTTTTATATACATTTATACCAACCATAAGGCGCTTTTGGTCTGTTTGATCCTTAAGTTCCCCCAAAATGATAGGAGATATTGCAAATCTGATTGAAAAACACAGCTAGGGATGTTTACAAGGATTCCATTGATAAAAAGATTTTGAAAATCGGGACACAAATAAATAAGACGATTTTTCTTTACAAACTTAAGAGATGTGGTTTTGGTGCAATTGTTCATGAATTTGGAGAATGACTGAATAATCCTACAGAAGGTAAACGGACAATTAACTTCAAGGGGGTACTCATCTTTAATCTGCATCTCCTCCTTAACCCCTCAATGGAATTTTATTTTTATTTTCATTCAATCTTTGTGACATTGGGTAGAAGTGCACCCCTTATTTAGAAATTTGATCTCATCAATGTTTTTTTTTTTAATTCAATTTAATTTTATTTATTTAATTATTTTGGGGGGGTGGGAGGGGTGGGGCGGGATATTATTTGTGAACAGCTGCCCAAAGTTTTTCTTGATTCAGTTCCGTAGAACCTATTCAAAAGACTAACTTGGAGCATGTTTTTATTGAAAAAAAGCCGTGGTCAATTTTCAAAATTGCAAATTATCGGCTTCTTTTTAAAGTAGTCATTAAAACTTAGGACCAAACTAGTTTTCACATACTGAGATCAAAGAAAATATAAATGATCCCCTCTTAAGAGACCATGGTTATAAATGCAACCTTTAGTAAACCAGCATTGTTCTGAATGTTAACAATGAATTATGTGTAATTTCGGCCTTCTTTCATGTTAATGTTGTAGAAAGCTGGTCATTAATATTAATTACAAATACTTAAATTCTTCAACCATGCACATAAACCAGAGGGCGTCACAATATATGCATAAGTTCGCCTATCGTTACCTCCTGTCCTTCTTTGACAGGTATTTCTCCAATACCCAATTATCGATCTTGCGACAATTTTACTTTTGAACCACTCAGTACGCTTCAACTTGAAAAGCGAACAGTCGCATTTTGCACAAAAATGTCGATTATGCGATATATAATATCGATTATGCAACATTTTTATCGCATATGCAATATTTTTTATCGCCTATGCAATATTTTATACCGCCTATGCGGTATTATTTATCGCATAAGCGCTATGATATACTTTTGAACCTAATGGTACACCATAGTAGATTGCTCAAACCATAAAACAAATGCAATAATTGAGGCAATATATTCCTTAGCGTATGACAGAAAGATGAAATCCTAAGATTTACAAAAGCTTGTAGCAATTAGACAACGAAAATGATACATCTTCTTAACTTAAATTCAGTATTCTTGATGTATTATAAGCATAACCTTTAAATCCTTTTTCTCAGTTAATTGAAGAAAAATTACCATAAACTGTTCAAAATAGCTTTAAGGAGATTTATAATTACATTTATTTCTGAGCATGCAACGTCAAACTTTGTTTTGACAGAAAAGTATCCATATTATTTTGCATCATGTTCAACTGCGGCTTTGTTTATCACATCCCCCGATCGTTCTGGTACTCTCAGAGCATATTTAAATTGTTTTTTTAAAAAAAATACTTTTATCTATTCTAAAGGATTTCTTGAAAGGTTTGTCGTTTTCTGAAGACCTTTTTGTTATTGTAGATATTCAAAATGCGACACCAATTTGTCGTAGCCAACACAGGCAAATATGCTTTGCACGGAATTTGTGCCCACTGGTATACATAAAACAGAGGACTTTATGCTGGTTGTTAATTTCACTTATTGCTGTTTCAATCGACCATGTAACACTTTACTTTGTTAACTCAATAGGTAATTTAGCTAGTAAGGTAAATGAAGCACGAGTGTGTATTGGGTGATCAGTAAACCCAATGAAATGACAGCAAAAGGGATTAGGGTGTGGCCTTATCTGCAAATATTTACATTAGTAATTTAACTTTAAAAGTAAATTAATGCCTGTAGGCACTTTTCATCTTCCATGATAACCAACAACTAAATAGTAAATTCATTGTACATGCATGTATCACAGGGAAGAAATAGTGTCACCAAATATTTTGCTGCATCTCTAGTAGATGGGATGGCCTGTCTAAGGTTGTATGTTTATACTTCAACTAACTAAATAGAGAAAATCGGATAAGAAAGTCTCCTTTACGTAATGTATCACTTAAAGTACATAACAAGTACGTAAGGCATGTTTTCTTTTGTCTTCCTAACGTAACAAAATGCTATAATCAAATTTGAATTGTCGTTCTTTGCATGGCTTTCTTGATAAGATAAGTAACATACGTAAGACTTACATTACGAGGAGCAGAAAGTTAGAAATACTCTCCCTTGTTTGTAAGCTTATATTAGTTTTATCGATAATAAAATGAAATAAATTGATAAATTTATCCATGCTTTACTAAAGTTCATTTAAGGTTATACAATAAATGTATTTTTGCACTATTTTCATAAAACTGTAATAAACATTTGCAAATCAATCAGATTCGTATACCATATATATGAGAACTATCTATTATTTATTACTTCATCTTCTCAAAATTATAATTCTAGCGTTGCTTCAGACCTAAAACTAGGGATAATCACGGCGTTTATTAAAAAACTCCCCAATCAGTCGGTATACTACCTCTGAAATCTAATCAACTGGATAAATGCCTGAGGTAATCGACCTGCATTGAAACATAATTTTATCTTTTATATGGTGTCTCCCTTTCGAAAGGCATCTTGAAAAGTTTTTCAATCAATTTAACATTTATCATGTTTCATAGATTTCAGTCCTGTCACGACTTGAATTTGCGTTTAAGATTTTTAGTCCTTTGCCCTTTGCTTGTATAATTATTTTTGTGTTTTATGCAGGCGGATTTAGAACCGGCGTGCCGGGCGCACGCCCTCCCGTTTGACAGCCAAGTTTGGTTAGGAATTGTATGAAACAAGAGGTCCCAGAATATTTTTTTAACTTGGGAGGGCGCCTCCCATATGAAAATTTCTGGATCCGCCACAGATTCGGTCTGTTTCTTTGTCCTATTCTCGTAAGTGCTTATTATAGTTTTGTTTTTGCCTTTTCGGAATTAAAACATGCGGATGCCCCATTGGTAACTCTACTTCATAAACTGTTCATAGACGACTGATTAAGATATTCAAGTCTCTGATTGTTTTCCATTGCGGATTTTGTTATAATTGCGGCTTCGACACCATATAAAAGATAAAATTATGTTTCAATGCTAGTGAATGTACTCCTGTGTTTGTACAGTCAACTGAAGATCTTCGGATATTACCGTATTTTAAATCATTGCAGTTGAAAATCTTTAATTGTGACTGTGTCAGCTCAGGTTCTGGGGTAACCTTATGCATGTGAGGGGGCGGACAGGGGGGACGGGGGTACGGGGGTTGAGGAGGCGGGGAGCGGGTGTAGAAGGGGCGGGGAGCGGGGATAGAAGGGGCGGGGAACGGGAGTGGAAGGGGCGGGGAGCGGGGGTACAGGGGCGGACAAGGGGGACGGGGGCATGGGGATTTAAGTGGCGGGGAAAAGGGGTGGAAGGGACGGAGGTGGAGAGGGCAGGGAGCGGGGTCGGAGGGGGCGGGGAACGGGGGAAGAGAACCCCCTGTCCACACACCTCTTATGTGTTGCACACAAACTAAATTCGTGTTAAGACATGGGTCGAGTTTTGAAATGATCAATTGGCTACTGACCAGAGTTTGTCTTGTCTGACGGGCCAACCTGCATCTACATAACACTCTGAGAGAATCAAAGCTGTACTTCGTCAGTCGACAAAAGGCAAATGAACGAGGCCACAATCGGAATATGTTTGCCCTTCCCGTTGCTACACTTTTGAGTATTCAATTTCTCATCATCTTCTTCTCATTTAAGAAGGCGCTGAAGATTTTACATGATACTTTGGTGACATTATCCTTTGCATATTAACTTCCTGTTGTTATACATACCGGTACCGGTACTGTTGTCAAATTTTGGTTTTGATGTTTGTAAAGAATTGGACTTGATATATGGAATATAAAGGTAACAACAAAATTACCCAACTGGGAGGATCAATCTATATATCAAAGAACAAAAGACCAAAAAAAAGGCAAAGACATACCAGAGAAATTTAAGATCGCAATGGTACTGACTTGGTGTAGGCATTTCAAAAGAAATGGTGGGTTGAACCAGGTTTTATGGCGCCAAACTTCCCTCTTCCGTTGCGATCCAAAGGTCAAGTAACATAAAACACAACATGGTTGTGAGACAAAATAGAAAAAAAAGAGGTGATCATCTCAGTACAACATTTTATCAACAGGATATCAACCTTAGTAGGGGGAGATATCTAATTACGCAAATTTGACTTTCTGCTGGTTGCGCCACAACTTATAATTGCGCCAACATATTTTTTGAAAGGGTAAGATCAATTGCGCTGATATTTTATGAATTCGATTGCGCCACTCATATTGAGTTTAACGGAAATTCTGACTGATGCATTTTATTGTTTTATGACTTCCTCCGCCTTTTCCCGGGCTTTGGAAGATACAATCCAACTGTTTGCATGGATCTTAACAATAGTTAAGACATGCAAATAATATAGAAAATAAGCATAATCATTGATAATTATAATTTTAAAACAATAAAAGTCAATGAAAATCAAAGGTATCTGCAAAGAAGATTCGCAGTAATGGTTGTAATGTGTAGCTCATCACAGATACATATTCTTTAAGCTTGCGACTAACATGACTAAGTTCACCGTTGATATACTTATGATACTTTTCAACAGAGTAGTTTTCTTACTATTGTAGCGCGACCAAGTGTGTACCCTAGTTCAGGCCGTTCTATGTTGATTAGACTTTTTAAAGCTGTAATGCGTAAAAATGCTTGTTTTGCTCTTACAATCCTAGTCCGATATAAGCCTGGTTGCTATCAGCATCTGGTGATATTTTAACATCAGAAAAAAAAACATGCATGTAACCCTTCTTGTAAACAACAAAATGTCTAAAGCAATATCATGGAAGGAATTCGAAATAAAATCGATCTATAATACCAGTATATACATTTATGTTCCGATATATAGAAACTAATTAGGATCAAAAGTCTTCTTACTTTGTTAATATTTTTAGTGTTTATCATTCATTTTTTTCTTTTATTTACCCCTGCGGGTTCCGTGTGGCGAATAGAACCACAGCAGCGCTAAGCTTGTCGGTAACAGTCCACCAAAGAGCGCTAAAGAAACCTGACATCTGCTCGGGTTGCTTTGCTATAATGTGGATAACCTAACCGTAAACCATAGTAGGGCACCATATTAGGAAAAATTCCACGTTCCTCGCGTGTTAAATAACCTTGTTACAGGTCTCGTGAAGAATATGATATCCATAGGAGGTTAAATTGCCAGTAAATACCATCACTCCTTTGCCCATGCAACTTGCAAGTCAAAACTGTCCTCCCCGACTGGCCTTGTGTCCCCGTTTCCCTCACTTAGTTTTTTTTCGATTTTCTTGATAATAGTAAGTTTTGCAATTTTTATAAAATTATAATGTATTTTTAGAATTCACTTATAAATTGTTTTGTTTTTTAACCGTGCAAACGGAGAAATTTAGAACTTAGAAATTGGAGTTGTAAGTACTTAGAAATCATCTAGTAAATTATTCGAAGTTACGTCCATGATTTGCTTAATATCTACAATTTTGCAAAACACTCTTTTTGTTTTTTTAGCAAAAATCAATTAATTATCATAGAATCTATCGCTTGCTTGGGTTAACAAAAGGCCCCCCTTTTTATGTCACTTCCTATTGAAATCTTGACTTACTTGACTTAAGCCTTTTGCACCAGGGAGGTACATAGGCCAGCAACAACACCTCTCCACCGTGTTCGGTTCTGGGCCATTCTAACGAGATCTTGCCATCTGTAACCCTCAGTGTCCATTTCGGCTTGCAGGTTTCTCCGCCAGGTGTTTCTTGGCCTTCCCACTTTCCTTTTTCCTTGAGGGTTCCATTGCAGAGCTTGCCTGGTGATTGAGTTGGCTGGTTTCCTGAGTGTGTGCCCAATCCACCTCCATTTCCTTTTTGTTAACTCTGCTTCTATCGGTTGTTGTTTGGTCCTTTTCCATAGGTCGCTGTTGGTTATTTTTTCCGGCCATCTGATCTTTAAGATTTGCCTGAGACATTTGTTTATAAATACTTGTAGTTTGTTTAACAGACATTTGGTTGTTCTCCAGGTCTCGCAGCCGTACAGGAGGATGGTTTTGACGTTTGAGTTGAAGAGTCTGATTTTGGTATTTGTAGTAATATTTCCAGCTTTCCAAATAGGTGTCATCATTCTAAAAGCTGTCCTCGCTTTTCCTATGCGGCATTTAATGTCCTGTTCTGAGCCTCCCTTTGCGTCCATGACACTGCCAAGATATGTGAAGGAGTCTACTTCTTCCAGAGGAGTTGATTTAACTTCCAGACTAGCAAGGCTGTTGGTGTTTGCCTTGAGCACTTTGGTCTTCTTTGTGCTTATGATAAGGCCAGTCTCTGCTGCTCTTTGTTCTATTATTGACAGCTTATCCTTCATATGTTGGTGATTGTGAGATAGAAGTGCGATGTCGTCTGCAAAATCTAAGTCGTCTAGCTGTTCAGTTAGTGTCCACTGGATTCCATTTCTTCTGTTTGTAGTAGTCTGTCTCATGATCCAGTCAACTGCGAGTAAAAATAGGAACGGTGACAATAAACATCCCTGTCGTACCCCAGTTGTGATGTCAAATGGATCAGTCAGTTGACCTTCATGCATTATTCGACTTTGCATTCCTGTGTATGTGTTCTTTATGATGTTGATGAACTTATCAGGAATTCCATAATGGCCCATTAGCTGCCACAACACTGACCTGTCTAGGCTATCAAATGCTTTTTGGTAATCGATGAAGACAACATAAAGTGGTGAGTTGAATTCCAGTGATTGCTCCAAGATTATACGCAAGGTTGCTATCTGGTCAGCACATGATCTGTTTTGGCGAAATCCTGCTTGGTTGTCTCGCAGCTTCTGATCCACAGCTTTCTTCATGCGCTCCAGAATTATTCTGTTCAAGACTTTGCCTGGTACTGATAGGAGCATTATGCCTCTGTAGTTGTCGCAGATGCTGAGGTCACCTTTTTTGGGTAGTTTTACAAGGTGTCCTTCCTTCCAGTCTTGTGGAATGTCTTCTTCATTCCAGATCTTACCAATCAAGTCATACAATATTTTTGTTGATGTTTCTATATCAGCTTTTAGGACTTCTGCTGGTATACTGTCTGGACCTGCTGATTTGTTGTTTTTCAGAGTGTTGATGGCTTTGGTAATTTCAGCCTTAGTTGGTCGGTTGCAATTGACAGGTAATATCTCTCTAGCTGGTTGAATATCTGCAGGCTGAGTTGGTGGCTGTTGGTTTAACACCTCTTTGAAGTGCTCAACCCATCTTCTCATTTGATCCTCTGTTGTTTTCAAGGTGTTTCCATCTTTATCTTTTACTGGCCTACCACCTTTCTTGGATTTGTTTGTCAGCATTCTGATGTTGTCATACAAGCCCTTGATGTTGTTTTGACTGGCTGCTTCTTCTGCTTCCAAGGTTTTTTTTGAGACAAATTCTCGCTTATCTCGTCTAGCACTATTCTTCACAGCTTTGTCTGCTTCGGAGTACTGCTTTTGGGCCTTTTGCTTTGCTGCTCTTGTCTTGCTGTTGTTTAAAGTTTCTTTTAGCTTCTTCCTATTGTCAACTTTGATAAGTGTCTCCGGTGATATCCATTCCTGGTGTTTCCTGTTCCTCCGTCCAACTGTTGCTTCACATGATGCTATAAATGTTTCTTTAACCTCTTTCCAGTAGCCCTCAGTTGACATTTGATCGTGCTCCTTGCTGTTAAGAATGGTAAACCGGTTTCTAATATCAATCTGGAATTCTTCTTGTATTCTTTTGTTCTTCAATTTTGAGACATCGTATCGTTTTACAGCTAGTTCGCTATTTCCGTGCTTCTTCAATTTAAGTTTGATGTTGGCAGCAAGTAGGTGGTGATCTGATGCTGCATCTGCACCCCTTTTGACTCGAACGTCTTGAAGGCTTCGTCTAAACCTCTTCGAGATACATACATGGTCTATTTGGTTTTCTGTTCTCAAGTCAGGAGAAACCCATGTTGCTAGATGGCATGTCTTGTGTGGAAAGACAGTACCTCCAATTACTAGGTTGTATGTGGCGCAGAAACTGGCAAATAATTCCCCATTCTCGTTCATAGTGCCTAGACCTCTGGTTCCCATTATTTCTTCAAAACCGGTGTTATCAGATCCTACCTTTGCATTCATATCTCCCATGACGATTGTAATATCCTTTGTTCTTAGTTTCCTTGTTGTTTCTTCAAGAAGCTGGTAGAAGTCTTCCTTTGTTTGATCATCTGCCTCATTTGTTGGAGCATAGCACTGAATGATGTTTAAGGATATTCTTTTATGGGTGGTCTTGAACTTCGCTGATATTATTCTTGGACTGACTGGTTCCCATCCAATTAGTGTTTTCTGTGCTTGTTTAGAAATCATGATGGCTACCCCTTCTGTATGTGTGGCCTGGTCCCCCACATGACCTGAATAGAGGATGGTCTCGCCTGATGTTAAGCGCATCTGCCCTGTGTCTTTCCATCTTGCTTCGGCTATTCCTAATATCTCAATTCCATATCTCTGCATTTCTCTGGCAATAGTTCTTGATTTGCCTGTGATGTTCATGGACCTTACATTCCAAGTTGCTATCTTGGTGACAGATTTAGGACTGAAAGGCTTCCGTCCGATGGTTTCCTTTCGGCTTTCGCCACCTGACATCATACTCCTTCCATTAGAAGAACCTTTTCTCCCTAACTCTGATGTTGTAGTGTTGCTTTCTGTTTCTGTAATCAAAGGTACAACCAGTGAACAGGTGATTGGCCTATCCAAAGGTTCCAGTTCTTTTTGTGAAGACCTCTGGATGCAGTCTTCCCCATACGGGCCACTGGCCGGTGGAATAAGATTTACTCTCATACGCCCTTTGCCGTTGTTGCTTTCCATTGCAATCTTCCGCCGGGGCCTTGGTCTCCCCACTATTTGTCCATAGCTGGATTGGTTTGGAATCAGAGTTTTCCTTCTCCTAGATGAGCTGCCGCCCAAGGCTAACGAGTCCCATCTACCCGAAGCGCTGGTTTTAAGGCGCCAGTATCTCGCCTTTGCCCCTTCTCCTGTCTGTCGGCAACGGTTCCAACCACGGGAAGGTAGGAGATGGACGTTTGGTTGACAGAGGCTATATATTTGCATGCCAAAGGAGCATTTAGTTAGTATTGGGAGCTTATCCCCAATACCACTCCTAGGCATATCAACCATTCTGGAACCTATTGAAATCAGTAACACACAATCTGTCGAAACAAGTTCTATACATGTACAATTGTTATTTAAATTAATAGCTTGAAGGCCGATTAGAATGGTTTATCGTACCACGGCTGCGGCGATTCGATTCGACAATTAAATGATCAGTTTAAATGGTCAAGTAGCTTATTTTCACTTTTCTATTATTATTCAAATATTAAAAGTTGTTATGCGATGTACAAAAACTGGTTTGTTCGGTCTATTTGAATAGCCGTTATTTACCAGCTAAGTTGAATACTTGCATCTATAACGAGTAGTAGAAAAAACTACTCGAAGGATACAAACCAAAAGCTTACTCGAAAAGTGATAGGCGCTTAATCGCGAGAAGATTACTGCAATTTGCTACTTACAAAGTTTTGCTTTTATAAACCAATAAAAAATAAAAATTCAAAGTTACTGTTTGTTCGCAAAGCAACGGATGTGTTACCATTCAAAAGCGCCAGAGTTTAGTTTTCGTTCTGGCGTTAGTTCTAAATATAAATTACAACAAAGTTCCAGACAATTAATTTTGCTACGCCTGACGCACGTTTCGTCTATTCAAGATTTATCAGAGGCACTCTACCAAAAGATTGAAAATGCCAAACATTATATGAATATGAAGAGCATAGAACAATTAAACCAAAAATCTTGAAAAGGGAACCAAATTATGACACGACCAAAATATTATGTCGGGGGAAGGAAGACTCTTAGAGTTTTGGCATTTTTAAAAAATTTAAGCGGATGATTTTAAAGCTTTGGTATTCTTCATCACATAAGTGTTGATTCTGGAGCGGGCTAACCCAAAGGAATTAAAACTCCACCATGCAGTGGCGCTTACCGTCACGGATGTTAGAAATAAAAAACACAACAATGTTCTAGATAACAACTTTTGCTAGTCGTCTATAAAAGATTCAACGGTGGTACTCTACCAAAAGATTGAAAATACCGAACATTGATTTAAGAATTGAATGTTTGTATTTTGATGTTTCGTTGACATGTAAACCGCTGACCGTAGCACATTTTTAATGAAACGCGCTAGCGCTTCATGTTAAAAATCATGTGGGACCACGGTCAAGGGTTTTAAATGGCTTTGCCGATGAAACGTTAAAATACAAATATGTGAGGCAATTGATATTTCTTCGAGTTATGCAGGTCGATTACCTCAGGCATTTATCCAGTAGTATACCGACTGATTGGGGAGTTTTTAAATAAACGCCGTGATTATCCCTAGTTTTAGGTCTGAAGCAACGCTAGAATTATAATTTTGAGAAGATGAAGTAATAAATAATAAATAGTTCTCATATATATGGTATACGAATCTGATTGATTTGCAAATGTTTATTACAGTTTTATGAAAATAGTGCAAAAATACATTTATTGTATAACCTTAAATGAACTTTAGTAAAGCATGGATAAATTTATCAATTTATTTCATTTTATTATCGATAAAACTAATATAAGCTTACAAACAAGGGAGAGTATTTCTAACTTTCTGCTCCTCGTAATGTAAGTCTTACGTATGTTACTTATCTTATCAAGAAAGCCATGCAAAGAACGACAATTCAAATTTGATTATAGCATTTTGTTACGTTAGGAAGACAAAAGAAAACATGCCTTACGTACTTGTTATGTACTTTAAGTGATACATTACGTAAAGGAGACTTTCTTATCCGATTTTCTCTAATAAGACATACTTATGTTTAGCTTTATCATGGTTATTAAGTTTTATACTGGAGAAAAAATAATGTATATAAATCCACATCGATTAAAAAAAGAAAGCAAATCAAACAGACGGAATTAACAACAAAAAAGTTCATTTTATCAATTCATATTCTTAATATTACTCCAGGTTTAAAAAGTGAACAAAGTATAAACAATCTACAACTTTTTACAAGTAAATTCTGTCCTAAGGAATGTTACTTTAAGTAGTTGGCAATGTTTAATGATCACTCCAATACACACATGTGCTTCACCTACCTTACTAGCTATGTTACCCATGGAATTATCCAAGCCAGCGACTACATGGTCAATTGAAACGACTGAAAGAAATTATATAGAAGATTTCATGTGTCTTTAGACAAACATGGATTTAATAACTCAGATGAGTACACATGTTGTTTGTCATAGTTTTTTTCGTCATTCTTTTCTAGATTTGACACGCTGTATAGACGGCCAGGAACACGACAGATGTCATGGATGTGTTATACGAAGCAAGAACTGCTAACAACACCGTAGCACCTGAATTCTCGTTAGCTATTGAGTTTGTGTTACTGATTGTTAGGAAGTTGTTTGTGTGCTTTTATGTTGTTTGTCTTTTTCTGTTCTCTTTCGTGTTTACTGTTTCTGTCTTTGTTATTTCGGACTTTCGACATTTTCCTTTCGGACTTTCCGACATTTTCCTTTCTTACTTTCGACATTTTCCTTTCGGACTTTCGACATTGTCCTTTCGGACTTTCGACATTTTCCTTTCGGACTTTCGACATTGTCCTTTCGGCCCGGACTTTCGACATTTTCCTTTTGGACTTTCGGCATTGTCCTTTCGGACTTTCGACATTGACCGCCCCGTTTATGATCATCTAACTGATGCAGCATATTTTTTTGGCTTTTGTGAGTAAAGCTCAAAACTTAGAATAAATAACACACGAGTCATGAACAAAACTGATCAATTGTTTATGTAAGATTGGTTTAGGACGCCGCTAGTCTAGTCATGAAATTTCTGTCATTTTGATTAAAAAGAGTAAAATTGCAGATTTTCAAAGTATCAAATTAAGCGAGACATTATAGCACACAATCTTCTGTAATAACGTCAGGAAAAGTTTACGAAGTTCCATCAATATTTTTTAAACGAGGTACTAAATAGTATCCCAAATAACATTTTCCTCCATGTTTTAGTTACGAATTATGGCATCGCAAGATGAATACACATAGATAAAACATAGAGTTTTTTTTGCATTAGGAGACATGAAAGTATTTTGCCACTAGGAAATAAAAAGTTCCTAATGTGTAATCAATGAACACGGAAACAAGCGGTGACAGTGAATATTAAATACGTGCGAAAATAATATTGGATCCATCGGGAATAAACTAGGAATAGGTTTTAAATAATTAATTTCAAAGTTTACAGACATCACTAAAAAAAAATAATAGAACTCTAAATTGCCATGGTAAGGGGATAGGTTTTTTTCTTTGGTAAAAAAATGTTTGACAAACCTAAACCATCAATCTATTTTTATGCGTTCGTGGAATAAAAAAGCCTCTAAATGTTTGAACATTAATGTACCATTTCGTCCCCAAATAGTCACTATAACGATGTCAATATTGGACTCTATGAAAAGATTTACGAAAATATCTATAATCATTTATGTACAGTGTGCGATAGTTTTGATTAAAACCTAACCTATATTGGTAGGAGTAAACATAGCAAATTGTTTTACTGCTTATTCTATTACTGTATCTTTTAGTTATTTATTCATAACTCATAGAATCCAAAATATTTGGTGGGCAATCATAGACCTTTAGTATTCTGACATTCAAGTGTCAGAAAATTTAATCAAGCGATTGGTCTTGTAATTGGAATGATACAAAACTACTTTTTGTAATTGTCTAGACCTTTATTTGCTCGGTCATTTTTAAATTTCGTACAGTTCTTTGTGATGTACTTGATAATAATAACTATATGTAAATGATTTCTCGTAACTCATATTAATTTTGGCTTACATATAATCCTACATACAAAGCAAGGGAATGTATCGTTTTGTTGACTATGCTAAACTCTTAAATAAAAACACACATGTAATCAGTCGCATTATATCTTTCCAGACATTTTGTAATGTTTTGTTTGAATGTTAGTGAGTTAGTAGTGAATACGATTATTATGTTTCTTTATTTAATGTTAAATAAGAGAGCTTACATATATGCACATTTTTGTACCCGACCCGTCCCACTATTAGACTATAAATATTATCGTTGAGGAATAAATATTGAGCTTCAGCAAGCATTATTCAAGAGTTTGCATGTACATGTATTTGAACATCATAACGAAAATTCTGTTAAATAATTTGCTCACAAAACGACTGGGATGTGTGCACCAGGTGAATGGGAAGACCTGTAATCGTGAATAGTGGTGCACCGTGTTGAGGCTGCATTGCTCAATCCTACTTATCCAACTTTTTTCCACGGTAGGCAAAACTCAAAGGCTTTGTCTTCCCACTTTAAATCCCTAACACAGTCGAAATCGTCTTTTTGAATTGGCTACACAATGGCAAACTAACTCGCATTAAAAGTTTGGAGGTAAAATAGAAAAACTAATATAACTTCGTGTCCTTACGCTTGAATGCTTGGAAAAAGATGTTGAAAAAAGGAAACAGGTTTTTTTTCGGTATTTTTTAATAAGGAATTGGCAGAAAGCATAAGAAAACTTTTGAACATGTCTTATATAGGTATAACTTAAGTTTAAATATTTGATAAGCCGGATATTTTTCTCTTTTCTGTGGATTCATTAGTAGCCTTATTTGATATGCATTTACCATGGATTTTTGAATAAAGGGGTGGTTAAGAACATGCATTTAGTCTATGGGTGACCTAACCATCTAAGCATGCATGAAGCCATTCAATCCGCTGGGCACACATCACATTCGCTCTGTGGACGTTGCCCGTACTTAAAAAAACTTCGTTGCAGGTCTCGATAAGAGTTGAAACCGTAGGATTCCCATGCAGGAGGCTAAATTTCCCGTCCCTACCCATCACTCCTCTTTCTAGTGGCGGTAAAAACCCTCTTCCTCGTCTGGCCTTGTGTCATCCTTTCCTCCGCTTAATCACTCATGTTCATCTCGATCCCGGATACAGGATGATGATCCCCAGGAGGCAGGTGCGTTGAGTGATTGTATATCAGTGTACAGGATAATGTTCCCCAGGAGGCAGGTTTGTAGAGTGACTGTATATCAGTATACAGGATGATGATCCCTTGGAGGCAGGTTTGTAGAGTGACTGTATATCAGTGTATAGGATGAGGCAGGTGTGTATAGTCACTGTATATCACTTTGCAGGATGGGATATAGCCGAAATCGCGCTGATTGGATATGAAAAATAAAACTAACTAACAAACTCAGTGTAAAAAACCATCGACTCGAAAGTCATGTTTTAAGCGCTCTGAAGTCCTCTTTTTTCTTACTAAGTCCACTTAAAAGCACCGAAAACTTGACCTCGAGTAAAGTCGTTTTCAAGGTACTGGGAAACTTTTTAGTTAAAATATTGAGCGATAACATAAGCCTTGCTCTGGACCTTTTTTCCGCAAGGTGTATTTTGTATACTCAATGAATTTTATTTAAGCCATAGATTAAACGTTTGTTTATGTACTCTGCCAACTAATCAATTCTTTTAAAACGCAAGACAAAATTTATAAAAGATTTTCGCAATGTATTGCAGAAATACAATACGCTACTTCTTTTTCATTTTATAGGTCTGGAGAAATAAGAAAAAATCGGGAAGTTGTTGGAAAAGTCGGGACGATACTGTAATATAACTGATTTTAAAATTCTTGATGGGAAGGTCCGGCTAAATGATTGGACAATCTTCTCGATTTGTTTAATAAGGAAATTCAACTTGTCTAAACCAACTTTTTTACACAGGAATCACTTTGAATATAACATTTTCAATCTTTTGAAGTACAAAGTTTTTTTTCAAGCCGCGTGAAATCGATAGGAGTGCTATTCTTTCGTGTCGTTTTAACATATCCATTTAATATGTGTCCTGTATATTCATAAGTAACAGTCTGTTTTTCGGTTTATTTTATATCGTTGTTCCGTATTGAACATTCGGGGATTAACAGTGACGACTTTAACTCTCACAAAATGCTTCTATTTGTTTGCTACATGTACATGGGTTCCCTTAATTATCCTTCATACTTTGAACAACCGGACCATATTTTGAAATTATTAGTGATCGTCAACTTTCCCTTCTTTTGTAGCAACATTCCGTCCGCTCCATATTATGGAGTTTACGTATCACAATGGGTTCGTTATTCCAGAGGGTGCGGGACTTGTATCGATTTTCTTAGTAGAACGCCAAGTCTGACAACAAAACTGCCAAAACAGCGTTATGTTGCTCTTCGGTTGCTGTCTTCACAAAGAAAACTTTAAATTTACGGAAGACATCATGCGTTCATTGACAAAAATGGGATTTCAATCTCTCAGTTGAGTGGTCATAGCATTTGTTTTGTCTTCTTTTGTCTCATTTTTCAGATTTTCTGATCCGAAAACCGCTTTCACCGTAACCGACTATTAGACCAAGGTTATAAGAAAATACGTCAAATCTTTTTTCGTTTTCAGCCACTGGTAAAAAAAATCAATATCATGTTAGACGAAATGGTAAGTTCTTGCTTTGATTAGTGTTTGGCTGGTTAATGTACTGAGATGATCACCTTAGCACCCCAAATATGTCATCACAAACCTGTTGTGTTTAGTGTAACTACATGTACCAGACACAAAGATCGCAATGGAAGAAGGAGGTTTGGCGCGCCCTAAAACCTGGTGTTACCCGTCATTTCTTTTGAAATGTCTATACAAAGTAAGGACCATTGCGATCTTCAATCTTTCCGGTATGTATCTCAATATCGTCTATGTATTCCTTGTTTTGTCTCGTGTTATGAACATTTGAGATTGATGCTCCAAGTTCGTTAATTTTGTTATTACTTTATTTTTAAATTCGACACCACGCTTACATGAACAGAATGAAATCAAAACTCCGTTAGCTAGGTTCGTGGTTTGTTTTTGTTCCTGCCAGATGAAGCGGCTAACAAGACCTTGGTGTTTAAAACCATGAAATTAAAGGCTCGTGCATCTTAATTTTTGTCCAATCTACAGACGCCAGTTAAATTGAAGATAATGTCATATTAACCACAGCACTGCAAGCAGCCCTACACACAATAAATTTCCCACTATGTACTTGATACTCTCATTAAGACTTTAGTTCGGGTTGTTTATTGATATTCAGTAGTTTTTGTGTTTCCATGTTTAATATGTTGTATATTTTTGTCCCGTTCTTGTTGGTGTTTACTGGTTTTGTCTCTGCCCTTTCGGACTTTTGACATTCGGATGACCCATTGGTACCTCTGCTTCAGAATCTTAAACAAACCCAAATAAATCCCGTTTAATCTCTACTTGAAGTTAGTGTTCTCTTGCCAATATTTCTAAAGTTCTTTTTGATGCTTTGACTGTAATGAAGGAATTTACAAAATGTATAATCAAATTTTGAAAATAGTAGCATAATTAAATGATGTTTTGAACAAACTTCGTGCATTTGAAAATAATCTTCAGGCCGTTGACAGCTATGATGTTTCTACTTTGTATATACTAACTCACCTAATTATCTTATTAAAAAGAAATTGGGATATTTTGTTACATGGTGCTTTGATAAATCTAAAAGGGACGCATCAGTTCTAAAGTTTGAAAAGTATTTAGTAAATCGTTTTTAGTAACGAAACCTGAAAATGCTATGATGCCTGGACTGACGTAGAAACAATTGATTATTTCATCAAACTTTCTTTTAGATAACATGGAAAACAAATATATCGCCAAGTTATTAGTGTTCCTATTGGAACTAATTGTGCTCCACTTTTAGCTGATCTTTTCTTATATTGTTACAAATCACTATTAATGGTCAAACTACAATACGGTCTAAACAAACACAACCTTATTGTTCCTTTGAGTAATACTTACAGATACTTAGACGACATCCTTGCTTCACTTTTTCCTTGATTTCACCCTTAGATTTTAACTCGACCGGCGATAAAATGTCCATTTGAGATTTAGATTTAAGCATTAATTGTCAATGAAAAATTACGTACCAAAATATGATGAGCGTAATGACCAATTATAATTTCCAATTGTACTTATTTTTTCTTGAAGGCGATGTACCACTAGCTCCGTCTTACGGATTGTACTTTTCGCAGTTAGTCAGATATGCTCAAATTTGCATTGGTGTTTCTGATTTTAATAATTAAACAATTTCATTACAGAAAAATTACTAAAATTAAGTTATCGATATCACAAATAAGTCTAATCTTTTACAAAATTCGTAGATAAATATGGGTATCTTATTGTCAAATTAAACTGTTCACGTCGATTTTTGATTGCAAAATACCATCACATCATGAGTTGTATGGAAAGGTTATTTAAAAAGTACGAAACTTAAAAAAACAATCCTCTGGAGATGGTAAATAAGCGTATCAACTATTTAAAATTTTTAGTATAATCTTTAAATTTGATGGTTTTTTGGCCGACCTATTGATGATTTGATAGTATCTTTAAAACGTTAATTTATTTACCTTTTGACCATTGCATTGTATTTAAGCATAATACCGATCAAATATGTGAGTTATAAAACGTTTGAAGTGTTGTGTCGGATTTAGAATCGATATGTTTGATAAATGCTTCTTAGCTAGCTGTCAGTACACTGCGAGTGTTCGCAAGAACGTTTCTGTGCGTCTCGTTGTTTTTGTATAGTGTTTAAATTTCTCAGGTTCTCTCTTGTTGAATTTAACTTTTATCGCTTTGATTTTAAGAGTTTAGACAATTTTGCGATTGAAACGGATAATTTATAGCTTTGTTGTGTTCTCCAATACTAATGTGTTGGTGCTGGAGCGGGCTAATTTCGGGGAATTAAAACTCCACCAGCAGTGCAAACCTTCACGTGTGTTAGAAATTAAAACAACAACAAAGTTGCAGACATAAATGTTTGCTAAGCAAAGTTAAACGCTAGTTTAAGTAGTGATAAAAAGGTCACTAGTAGGGTATATGTATTAAAATGGAATTTCATTTAAAAAAGGACTTGTGCAGGTACTGGTGGCGTATAAGCCCGTAGCAGTGCTGATTGTGTCGGTAAAAGTCCTCTAAAGAACGTTCAAAACCTGAACCCCCAACACAACTGGGATATGTGTCAAGGTAATTGAATGAATGGTGTTGTCCTAGCTGACACCATGAATGCGGGGGTCGTCAGGCTTTAATTCGGAAAATCTTACCGCTTACCCTAGTGATGCATCGTGTTTAGAACAATGTCACGTTCCTCGAAAGTTAAATGAGCCATCCTGCTTGTCTAAATATAAGTAGGACGTATTGGATCCCAATATCCCGATCCTCACCATCGATATCCATCCCTTTTCCGAAAGAAGTCAGAACTCTCATCCCCAATTGGCTTTATGTTTTCATCTCCTCCAATTCATCATCAAATCACCCTTTTTATGTTCATCTTCCCGATTTAGCCGAGTGCGAGCTCCCGAGCAGCACGAATTCGGTGCTGCTGCGGGCCTTTTTGCCATCCGGAACCCGCCACGGTGGAAGAAAAAAAACGGTTATTTAAAGGTGTTTCTCTAGTGAAACATATTAATTACAATAATACAATAATAGGTCTTTGAATATAAGGAAGAAGAGATAAATAGAAGAGAATTTGATGTGGAATAAGTGTACGTAACACAACCTACAATATCAATAATACTTAAAAAAATCAACAGCGAAAAACAGCATGCTGAAAAAATGACACAAGTATAAAAAGGCAATTTAAATTTTCAAGGAAGTATCAAACTATCAATATTTCTACCAAAAAGACTAAATTCAGTTCAAAGATTTCACTTTAATGTTCATTCGATAACCTTTATTCAATTTAGTTTTAAGCCAGTTTTTCATTCCCAAAGAAATGTTTTTGAATTTATTTGCTTTATACACAACATTACCGCTAAAATCGGGATAGGATATTCCCTTTACAATAAAATATCAATGTGTTTACTTAAATTATTCAATAAGGTATACATCTTGTGA
>CAXARO010001610.1:0-17588 GCA_963971305.1 Arcuatula senhousia
CAAACTGGACAAAAGTCAATATTTATTTATATTAATAATTCATTTATTAATATAAATAATTATTTATTAATATAAATAATTCATTTATTTATATTAATAATTCAATTATTAATATAAACAATTCGATTTATTTATATTAATAATTCAAAGTGGAATTATTAATATAAATAATTCATTTATTTATATCAATAATTCATTTATTTATATTAATAAATGCATTATTTATATTTATAATTCTTTTATTTATATCAATAATTCTTTTCTTAATATAAATAATTCAAGTAGATTTATTTATATTTATAATTCATTTATTTATATAAGTAATTCATTTATTAATATTAATAATTCATTTATTAATATTAATAATTCATTTATTGATATAAACAATTCATTTATTAATATTAATAAATCATTTATTTATATTAATAATTCAATTGTTTATATTAATAATTCAGATCATTGTCAGCAACCCGTTTTAACTTTAAGAAAATATAAAATATATTCTCCCTTGATTTGTGCACTTACATACAAAATGGCTAACAACATGAAGCAGCAGCTTAATGAAATTCTGTTAAAAATTGACGCGGCAGCACTTGCTAAAGACTTCACACTTGTAGAGGCCTTAGTTTCTGAATGTAGGAGTGTAATGAGAGAGACTGTAGGGGAGGAGTTTACGACTATTCGAAACTCTCTCACAGAAATAATGAAGGTTGTTGAGGAAGAGAAGTTGATGGAGCCCGTTACTTCAAACTACAGGGCAGACAGGCCTAAGACAGGTGAGAATATAATTTCACTTCTGATAAGAGCACACATACTTTTTTTGTTTTTCAGCGTATTTCACTCCCAGTTTAGATAAACCCTCAATCATATATCATAAGGCCATAACAAACTGAATTCCCACATCAAGACTAGTTAAGTCCCCGACCACGAAGTGTCGGAGGACTTATTGTTTTTGCCCAGTTTCTTATTATTATTATTATTATTATTCTTATTTCAATTTCCTATTTATAGATCTAAAGTTTGTCCGACATATCTCGTAAAAACGCTTTGGCGAATCAAGATGAAACCTTTTTAGATGGTTAGGGGGTCACTCATAGATGGGCCATCGACTTTTAAAATTTTCAAGATGGCCGCCATTTCAAAATGGCCGCCTGCGGAAAAAAGGGGCGGAAAATTTTTTTTCGTCTGATCGTCTTGAAAATGGGTTATCTGGGTAAAGTGGGTATGCTGATTATCATGGTGCGACCGGATTTTTTCTACGACCTGCCAATTTTTGGCAATTAGCCGCCGAAATCGCCAAAAACTCGACTTTGTCAAATATCCATGAACATTGTTATACTAGATAAAATGATTATGCTGATCACCATTGGGCAAGCACGGTTCTTCAATAAGTAACCAATTTTTGGCAATCTGCCAAAAAAATTGGCAATCTGCCAAAAGTCGCCAAAAATTTAAATTTGTCCAAATTACATAAAAATTTGTATACAATGTAAATTTGATATGCTGATCATCATGAGGCAAGTAAAATGTTTCTATGATTAGCCATGTTTTGGTATTTTGCAATCCGCCAAAATTTGGGGACGGGAGGGGACTTTTATGTGACTTGCTTGCAATCACAATTATAGCTAGTTATGTGTTGATTTTGTAGTTAGAGAAAGATGGTCACTGAACTAGTTTTGGTATGGGAATAATCGGTCTGACCAGCATAATGTCAACAGCTAGGCCCCGGCAGCTAGACCAACAGTTTTCTGATGGGCCAAACACCGGGGCTTGTGTACAGTAAAAAAAAGATAAATTCGATTTTATTTTTTTACTGTACACAAGCCCCTGTGGGCCAAACTCAAAGTCAAAGTGGCAAAACTCGACAAAAGTTGGTATTTATAATTCGTATTGACCGGACCCTGTATTGACTGACACTTCTAAGTTTATCCTTAGTATTTGCATAGACCTGTATATTTAATATAAATAAAAGGATGTACATGTATGGGATTGATTTTGGAACCTCCCTTTGTTTGTTTAGAAATAAGAGACCAAAACTTAAGGCAAATGTAAAATGGGGCAACAAAATGCAACTTTTTAATTTCTGATCCAATTTTGAAAAATTATTTTTCCAAGTTAAGTCTTAATTGTCAAGTATTGGATACTAAAATTGAGGATTAACTATTGCAACCCCCATTTTTTTTCTGTTATAAAACTAAATAGCTGCCATTGCAACCATCCATCTTTATTCTAAACACACATTATCATTTTATATGAAATGAATTTAATATGGAGGGAAGAAGCTAATGAAAACATTAAATTTTCTAGTTTGCAAATGAAACAAATTGTCAATTTTCAGTAGGTCCTTTAACTTTTGCCTAAGTGTATATATACAAATGTATTTATTACCCTGAATGTCATATAATAGTGAATATTTTTATTATTTTTGTTTTAGGACAAATGGGAAGACCAAGTGTGGACATCACTAAGAATCAGCTTGATGGCTTCCGTGCTGCAAATTACACCGTTACAGAGATGGGGAAGCAACTTGGATGTTCTGCCAAAACAGTGTCTAGACGTTTGAAGGCAGAAGGCTTGGATCACAGATATACAGAGATAACAGATGAGGACCTTGATAACCAGATTGAAGATTTGAAGTCATCCTTCCCAAATGCAGGATCACAGGTATATATTTATATTTATATATTAATGATTTATACACATATACATGTATAGATATGAGAAATGTAGTCAAAACAAGTTGTCTTCACACTTTCTATTCATTTCTTTTGTAGAATGAACCAGTATACTATTTTTGTTCAATCTGTGTCTTACCATTTACTTAGTTCACAATGTGTTTACAGTTTTATGCAATTTACATGATTTAGGATTTGGGATTTACAGGACTAAATCCTAGATTTAAAATATTTTATTAAGATTTTGTTACAAAATTTGTTAAAATTTACTACAGAACAGAATTTTATTTTACAGGTTGTTGGCTAATTTGGATGACTGTGTTTGTGATTGAATATTTGTACATGTACTTGTAAATTATACCGCAGAAATAAATGAATGCTTATACATATATATATATGAATTTATTGTCAGATGATGCAGGGATTCCTTGAGGCAAGAAACATCAGAGTGAAGAGACAACGTGTGAGAGATTCATTGCGGAGGACTGATGCTGAGGGCAGTAGAGAAAGATGGAGAAGTGCTGTTCACAGACGACAGTATAAAGTGCCAACTCCAAATGCTCTGTGGCACATGGATGGACATATGAAACTCATAAGGTACATACATTGTAATAAGTCACATATTTTCAGAACCTTGAATTTAAATTTCTAATAAATACTCACTTGTAAGAATAGATATTTGTATAAATGTTAATATGTATTATCTGATCTATAAAAATTTTTTTTATTTTTATCAGTAGCCTTTAGTTTAGATCCTTTCCCAGCAGTAACATTGATAAACATTGATCCAAGACTGCATATTGAAACCTGAAAATAATTTTGTTGGATGTTACAAATATTTTTAAAGAAAATACAATTCAATTCTGTAAATTAATTTAGTTTTAATATTTCATTTAATATTCTTTTTATATAGAAAGAAAAATATTGAATCATAATTTAATGTTTCAATCTGTTGATACTTGAGTTTTAGAATCACTGTTGTAAATATCAAATTATGAAATTTCCAGGTGGGGATTTAACACGCATGGATGTATTGATGGCTTCAGCAGATTGATAGTATTTCTTAGGTGTAATACCAATAACACTTCATCTACAGTTTTAAGTTTGTTTGTTGAGGCTTGTAGTTCATATGGTGTTCCAGCAAAAGTAAGGAGTGACCATGGAGGAGAAAATACTAAAGTGGCACTTTTCTTGAATTTGGTAAAAAATTTATCATTTATGATTTTTCAAGTTTTGCCATTGAATATTCAACATGGGATTAAACATTGTTTTTAATAAACCAGTTCAATCACAAACAAATAGAACTTCTTACGATGCAGAGCCAGACATTGGTTGGTCTTGTTCTGTAGAAGTGTTGGGATTTGATAACAACTTTTTGAAAATGCTAATGCTTTTCAAAAGTCACTAGCCTGTCAATGATTTCTAATATACATGTGCAATAAAGAGATGTGGAATAAGTGTACACGACACAACCAACATTAAGAAACAAAAAAACAAAATGTTAAACAGCCAGCAGTCTGCAACATGAACAGAGGTCGCTGCTCACTGTCTTGCATTTGCCCAAGACTAAAAATACAGTACAAATTCCTACGCAAGGTTCAAAACGGATCCCTAAATGTCATGAATGTTTTGTTTGACAATAATTATCTTGCTTTAACAGGTTCGACAGAGTGAAAGTCACATAACTGGACAATCAACCCATAATCAACGGATTGAAAGGATGTGGAGGGATATGCATACACAGGTATTTTAAAAAGACTGTTAGACACATTGCAGGGCTGCTAACTTTCCCGATTTTCACAGGTTTTACCCAATTTGATTTTTTTTTAAATGAATATATAAGGAAAGATTACAGAAATACTTAAAAACCTGATTTTAAACTTTCAAAAGTTGGCAGGTCTGCATTACAACTGAAGAATAAAAGTGTATCTCTTCCGTACTGATTGAGATCACAAATACAAAATGTTTAATCATTTACTTTAAACCCAATCTTTAGATGCTTGTTTGCTAATTTACTAATCAGTAAGAATTAAACATTGATTTAAAGCAAGTTAAATCCTTTTAATTCATTTCAAAAATTTAAAATCAACTTAATATCTTGTTTTTGAAGGAAACATTGGGTTTACTTTTAAATAATGGAGCCAACACAAAGTCATTTAAATCAATGATTATTAAGTATCTTCAAATAGGCAAATCATATATTAGAATTATTTGATAAGAAAAATCATACTTTACATTAATAAGTTGTAAACTGCAAAGGATGCCTGTACGATTTTAATTTTAATACCTTATCTTTTTTAGGTAACATCTAACTTTTACAGAAGATTCTATGACATGGAAGACAACCCAGCGGTAAATCTTGATCCTGACAATGTATGTCACAGACAAGCATTGCACCATATCTTTCTTCCAATTATCAACCAGCAGCTTGAAGAGTTCCGTAAGGGATGGAATAATCATAGGATACGGACTGAGTCACATTCTTCACCCTACCAACTCTGGATTTCTGGAATGCTAGGGAGGATGTACTCAGGACACACTGCCACCCGGGAGCTTTTTGGCGAAACTCAAACTGTCCAGGAAAGGCTTGAAAATGGTTTAGGTATAAAAGTTTGAAAACAACAGATTATTGACATTGTAATTATTAAAAAAGATTGGGTCATATTAGTCAGCAAATGGAATATATACTTGTCATAGAGTAGTTCTCGACACTTTTTTTCTCAGAAGCAGTTCTTGTCATGTTGCCGATTATTTTCCACTAAAACAGTCATGCAATAGCTCATTTTAAAGGTATTTTTTATTTTTATTTATTAAGATCAAGTTGCATGAATTTTCACAATAAATGTTTGAAAATCAGAGGACAAGAATTACCTGCTTGCGAGATCAACTCTGTGACTGGTAGTAATAGGGTTATGAGAAATGAAAATATGTGAAATTATTTATGTTTTAATTTTAAGAATAAGGGTTAAAATAGAACAGGATTTAAAGGATATGGGAATTCAGTCTGTGCCAAAACTTTTTCAGTTACCAGTCTGAACCATGAACTCATATTGTTTTTATTAAGTTTAAGTATGTTTAAATGCTTTTTTTTTACTCGACTTTGGGTTAGAGCTATTGGTTTAAGATAATGCTTTTAAACTAAAAAATAAACATTTCTTAATTACTTCTGATTATTTAGAAAGATTTGGCTTGTCTGTGGCAGATTTAGGAGAAGATGGTCTGGATGAAAGAAATGATGGAATGGCTGAGAATTTACTTGAGGAGATCGATGCGGCTGTTGAGAACCTTCCAACTTACGAGGAAAAGTTTGTGAAATGCGTTGAAATTCTCCAGTCGCACCAGAGCTCTGAGTAGTAAAGTATATTCTAAAAATAGACTCTCAAGGAAGACTTTTAACAAAGCTCTATGACAAAGGTGATGCCTCAATTTTTCAATCGTCAAATTTTCCCTTCTTGTGTAGCAACATTCTGTCCACTCAGACTCCAGCTTAATGCAGGGTTAAGGTATCACATCTCATTTGCATTCCAGGACTTGTGGAAATAACATCAATTTTCTTGATAGAGCGTCATGTCTGACACAAGGTTATGTTGCTCCTTGGTTGTTGTCTTCACTTAATTTTTTTTGGCAGACATCATGAGCTTATAGACAAAAAAAAAGATGATGGAATGTCATAGAGCTTTGTTTTTTTTCTCATTTACTGGATTTGACACACTGAATTATGTTTCCCCCAACTTAAATGACTATGGTGGGAAGACATAATGTTTTTTGTCCTGTTCCTCTGTCTGTCCATCTGTCACAAAGTTTGTCAGTGCAACTGCTTGAAACCATTATATAAAGTCAAATTTAAGGAAACTTGGTATTACTATATAAAACACCTTATGTAGTTGTGCATATTACCAACCATGGCCGTTTGAACTTAAAAATTTGATAAAAAATACTCACTTTTGTATTTTAGAAGTATTCCATATGTTGTTGTGCATATAGCTATGAAATTTTGATCCTCAAATTTTTATGATCCTTTAAACTCAGAAATTTTTTTGAAAAGTCTTACTTTTTAAAATCAAATATCAAATATTTATTATCACAAACTCATAGATCAGTACATGGTTAAGGCACAAAGTAATACTTGTTTTCCTGTCAGCAGGGGAGACATTGTTTTTACAGGCATAAACAAACTTGACCTTTGGTAATGTGGCTGGTTTGCTATGGCAGGCAGGAATGGCTTACTATATAGGAGAACCTAAGTTCACTCTCATTAAGTTTGTTTGAAGAAACTTTGCTGATTGTTGTTCATTAATGTATTTTGCATTTTTGTTTACTGGGTAATATGTTTCTTATCTGTTTTGTCTGAATTTCTTAAAATACCAAAAACACTCAAACAAAAATAGTTCAATAGGAAGAGTAATCTGTTAAATTTAGAACATTTAGAGAACCTTAAAATGGTCATTGAGTTCCGACCCAGTATCGTCAGCAAGCATATTTACTCTGAATAGTAGCTCCTGCCTGTCTCAAACCTGGAATAAGTCACAGCATCTTTACCTAAATATACATGAACATTTCCCTTCGTTAAAATGATTATGATGAGCCAACCTATGTTTTTTTGCATCATGTCAGTGCAGTAGAACATTGGCAAGTGCAGAGACCAGATGCAAATTTATGTAGAGTTGATGTTCCATTATTGATTAATGATCCTGGATGTGACAATTTAAACCTAGATTTGACTTCATGTGAGCCAACTATCACTTTATATTTGCATGATATGTTATTGCAGTAGTACCTTGGCTATGGCAAACTTAGCATGATAGTGCAAATGGTGTGAGAAGTTGACGATCCATGTTCTACCGGCTTTGACATCTTCAATGATTTACTGGTATTGACAAAAAATATGTGTGTAAGTTTTTACACATTCAAAATTTCTTGCTGAATGAAAAATGCTACCTGTAGGTACATTTGTATTATGTGTCTTTAATTTTAAGATGCATTAGTTCAGTCCTTTATATCATATTTATATGAACATGTATCAGCAAAAGAGATTCAGTGTCGCAATTGATTAAGCAAAGTTCCATCAAGTGAATGCAACTATGCAGAAAATTTTATTGAATTTTTTTTGGTAGTTTTTTGAAGCATTAATTATAGTTTGATATTAACTTTGTTGAATAAATTCAAATTTTCATAGTTCTTGTTGAATAATGAAAAGGACTTCCAAAATATCTCAGTTAAAGATTTCTAGTAAAACATCGATTTATTGTTATTTGCTTTATGTCTTATGGATATTGCAGACATAATACATTTTTAAAAAGTAATCAAGTTTACAGAACGAGCTGAACAACACATTGGTACACATGAACGAGTGAAGTGTACAAATACTGTATGGTTTTTGAGAGGCAGGATTTAAAGCATGTAGTTTCTTGAGAAGATATTTAATTAGATGAACTTATTTTCAGCATTCTTTGAAGTTTGGTATTAATTAGCTGAACTTATTTTCAGCATTCTTTGAAGTTTGGTATTAATTAGCTGAACTTATTTCAGCATTCTTTGAAGTTTGGTATTAATTAGCTGAACTTATTTTCAGCATTCTTTGAAGTTTGGTATTAATTAGCTGAACTTATTTCAGCATTCTTTGAAGTTTGGTATTAATTAGCTGAACTTATTTTCAGCATTCTTTGAAGTTTGGTATTGCATTGTATAAAGGACTGAGGGTTGTGGAGGTGGGGAATGCAGCCTACATTATTTTTGATTTTTTTCAGAAATATGTAGCAAGTCACAAGCCTTGAAAGAAAGGTCATGATAAAGAATTTCATAAGGACTGTTGGCTTTGCTTCTGATTTTCCACAATCTAAGATATTAACAAACTTCGAAATTCACTTCCAAAGTTTTTTACTTATTAAATTTTAATCCATTCATTTATTTTTCTTTTATCATGACCTTTAAATGCAGAGTGACCACCAAACATTTTATAGGTATCCTAGTTGTACATTTATTTATTATCAGGTAAACTTCAGGATGTACCTAACAAATCTATGAAGTATAGATGAGGATAGGTAAGAGGGATCTGAATCCTGAATTCCTGAGATATTAAAAGTCAATTCCAGAATTTCAATTGAGTTAAATGCATGTTTCCTATGTCCCCGAAATTGATAATGGCAAAAAAAAAACAATCTGGGTAAAGGTTGTCCTGAATTCCTGGCCTTTAAAACAGCTAATTCTGGACTCCTGGAAAATGTCTTCATGACCCTATTAGATATACATGTATATATATATTCCTGTAATAACTATGTGAAGTAAACAGTCCACAAGAGTTGAAAGCAGAACAAAAAAAAAGTAACTGACTGTATTAGATGATTTCATTACTATTTAAAATTTTACTCCGTATGTTTTATTAGCCCTTTCTTTATCCCGGATAATGAAAAGCAACATGTTTAGGCATGTGGGTTCGATTCCCACCCAGGGCATTCTAATTATATCTGAACTTAATCTCACAAAAAGACTTCCTAATAGTTTATTTTTATTTGCAAGAAAAATAATCCCATTTTGTTTTCAAGTAAATCCTTTTTTAAGTTTTTTTTCATGTTTTTTGCAATCAGTATGGTTGTGTTAAAAAATTATTTTCTAGAATTGTTTTGTGGATTATGAACAGATTTTATCCTGGTGGTTAATGGAGGAGATTGCCCTGAGCCTCCACCTAAACATGTTGTTATTCTTATTTCATGTTATTAATGATAGCTTTATATATTGAAAAATTACCAGGGTAATTGTCGGGACGTTCATCAGGCCAGAGAACATATAATACTTATACATTACCAGGAATATAGCCAATACATTTCAATAAGGGCTATTCCAAAAAAGATATCTACTGGGGCAGAACACCCATCAAATTTAGGGGTACCACCAATACATTTAAATTATGTATTGCAATGCATTGTATTTAGAATTTTTGTACCCTCAAACCTCCCTCTTCCATTTTGAGCTTCAAGGACTTTGAAAAATTACATGTTAATTAATGTACAAGGTCCTGTATATGACTTAATGTTTACAAGTTAAAGAGATTGCAGAATGGCAAGCAGTGAATACTGGCCTAAATTGTTGAAGGCTGCTGTTGTTTTCATTGTGATTTTATATAAATTACTGCATGTTTGATGTGAGATTGAACATCTATTTGATTTTTATTGTGTGTTTAGTTTCTGTGCTTTGTCTAGGAAAATTGATAGGGGAAGGTTGGGCCCAAAAAACTAGTTTAACCCGGCCACATATTATATGTGCCTGTCCTAAGCCAGGAATCCTTTATAAAGCTTTCGTTTGTACCGGTATCGTTTGTTTTTTTGATGTTTTCTGTTCTTTGTTTAAGAGGGGGGTCTATCTGTGACTATTTCAGGACTGGATTTGATTTATATGCATTCTATTAAGACCATGGGCGAATTGCAGACCCACGAGCAGCGCCCCTCATTGAAGGCTGATGGCTGTTGTCCATTGCGGTTTTTCTGAATTGCCGCTTGATTGTTGGCTGTGTCATGTACACCTATTCCACATCTATTTATTTACTATTATTGGCCCAGAGTGATCAAAAACGGCTACATTTTCCTAGGAGTGTTGTACTCTACAACATGAATTATTCAAGACACTTTCAACTGTCAACAATATTTCAATATGTTTGACCCTTATGGGTGTAATTTACAATTACAATTAAATCATGTATTCAGTTCTGTTCATTAATATTAAAATAAAGAAGTTACATGTATTATTTTGGAAGGTTATAATTTATCTGAAATGTTTTCAATTTCAAGACAAAATTAACATGACTAAAATGAATGTACTTTTTACAGTTGTTATCGGTTTTATCATGAGTATTTATCAAATAAGATTTTTTTTGGTTTTTTTTATGACCCGACAAATTTAGTTGCTGGGTATATAGTTTTTTGGTCTGTACATTCTGTCACACTTAAGTTTGTATGGTAAGGTTTGGTAGTTACTGGCTCCCTCTTGTGGCCAGTCATTTAGTTGAGCTTCGACTGAGAAAATTAAACTAAACGTGTTTTCATTTTCTCAGGCTTCGAAGAGAAAGGTCGAAATACATTTTTTCTAAAGAATATTTGATCACTGATTCTCTAAAAATGAAAATTGTGATTGCACACGTACAAGTGTCTCTATTTGAGATTGATTATGTTGTGTTGCCAAAAAAGGGTATAATTTAATGTTTTTTTATGTACCTGTCTTGAAGAGTCATTAAATGCCTTTTTCGTGATAACATCAAATTGATCCACATGGAAATTAAACGATCCAATTAGATATTTATATATGATTTCGGTGTCGTTGTCCTTTTTCTGTTTTTTTTTCTCTCGAAATTTTGCACTTTTTTAGCCTATATCATAAAAACTATACAAGGTACGTAATGTATTTCGAAAATTTAAATTGCATATGATTAAGCACATCAAGATCTACAAAATAGGTCATGGAGTCAAAGTCCTAAGGTCATTTCTTTTAGGAATTATTCCCCATAGAACATGAAAATTAACCATCTTTCTTCATGTGGTAGATTAATCTTCCATAGACATATAGGCATAGGATGCTGCTTATCAATTTTCATATATATGATCGATTCATCAGGCACCATTTCTAGCAGGGTCTGTAATACAATCTGCCAGGAGAACCTTTCCCAGGTGCACACATCCCCCCTCCCCCAATCCCCGGATGTATGCCATAAAGATACGAGATATTTTATTGATATAATCAAATATATTATTAGTAATCAAATACTAGATGACCATAGATACATTGTATATAGAAAATATACTACCTTGTCATGCTTGTGGCAACTAATTCTACATGACCAAAATGGCATGTCCGAAGTGTCGATTCTAGTTCTCTTATACAAGTATAAGCTTTCCAAGAAAGCTTGCTCGGGCCCGGCATTTATTTTTTTACAAGATGTTTTAACTGTTAATGAAGACACATATAAGTTGCAATTAAAAATTCCTTAACAACCAGATGACTTGACTATCTTAATCAGAAGTTTAGGAGCAGTTTATGTGAGAGGAGAAGGTACAAATTGGGCAATGGAGCATCCGAATGTTATAATTCATAAAAGGCAAAGACAAAACCAATGACAGCACGAAGAAACGATAAAACAAAAAAAATACAAAAATCAGAATGGCGATCATCAAACGCGAACTCAATTCGTGACGAGAGTGAAATCATGTGTTCCGGGAGATTAAGCAGTTTCTGTTTGCAATAGCACAACCGCCGCACTGTCCATTGTCAATTCATCGTGTCAACTGTGGTAATTATAAACACGAACAAGAACAGCACGAGAAAACTCAAAATCAACTAAACAGAAATCCAAGTCGTAACAAGAGTGAACCCAGGTGCCCCTGAAGAGTAAGCAGTTCCTGTCTGCTATAGCACGCCTGTGGCGCTACAGATTTCCGATTCAATGTGTCAAATCCGGTAAAGGAAGGCAAAACAAAATTCTATGACAAACCAACATCTGAGATAGAAATCCCATACTTACATGTATCAACGAGTGCATAGTGTCTACCATAAAATTTCGAGATGTGTATCTAAATATGAAGCAGACTTCCAAGAATCCGTTGTATCTTTAAGTGACCCTAAGGATATAACAGATTGAAAATGTCATCAAAATCAGTGAAAGAACTTTATATGGTTAAGATTTTTTTAAACTACACAGCAGTGCTCCGAAGAAATTAACATACTCATAAGCTTTTATTTTGTTTATCATTTTTTCAACTTTCATTGCAAATAACTGAAAAGTACACAACAATTGGCTGCTGGCGGTTGTCCATTGTGGTTTTTCAATAAGATCGAAGGAAAACTCACGAGCTCAATTTGAACTCTCTGCGCATGTGTAAAAACGACAAGTGCCCGTTTCACACAAATGAAGAAAAAATGAGACTACAAATTTGAAATGCGTCTATAGGCTAGGACCGGTAACAAAGTCTATAGTAACAACAATATTCAACTCAAGTTCTATCAATTGAATGCTTACAAATCCTTATGAACAGACAAAGTGATTTTTAATAATATTCAGTAATTATCTTAGGAACACAGGTAATTTGCAGACGACAGGTGAAAAACCACATGGCTGTATGTAATCCACAAATCAGTGTAATTTGCTCTTACCCTCAGCTGCCAAAATATTTTTTTCATCAAAAATAATTTTCCGAATATTTTTTTAGGAAAAAAAACCAACCCCGTTCAAGTTAAATGGTCGACGGTCCCTTACATTTCATCAATGATCAAGCTGTCACTAGAATTTTGTGTAATAATAAATTATTTTTATTTTCCTTAACATCTAGAATGACTTGTAGACTAGTAAGAGTTCAAAGTTCTTGTACCGGTGCTTCCTGCTAATGATCGAGCTATATAAGATATCAAGACTCAAGTATTCATAATTCCCAGTAATACATTATATACACATTTATCATGGTATTCCACAAAAAACATGACATGATAATCATGGTAATAAAAATTTCACCCTTGTCCTTTATTAGAAAGGTATGTAACCATGTATGTACCATGTCAGTATCATTGCAAACTACAGCTATACCAGGAGAATTGAAATTGTCTTTTGGACTGCTAGATTGATCTCTGTTTGGTAATTCTGTTGTTTCCTTTATATAAAGCAGAGATGTGCGATGAATTCATGGTCTCTGACTAAAGGGATTCCTGTCTTTGAAGGTAATTGAGGTGATTTGCCTTTTATCACGAAGACAATTAAACAAAACTCTGATTATGAGTATTGTTTTAATCAATATTAATTAATGTACACAATTTCTATATCAAGAAATACATGTATAATTAAGGCCAATATAACTCTACCCTTTATAAACATCCCCTTCCAACCTGATTTGTTCATTTGGCTTATTTTATGTTTTTGATAATAATGTTCAAAGTTGGTTCAATTTCTTTAAACTGACAGAATGTTATACTTAGGCTAATTTCATAAACATTTTACTTTATTTTATTTATTCATACATTATGACACTCAAACACAAGGTAAATAACAAACATATTATAAATACTCAACGATGGGAGAGCACATACATAAGTCATACTGTTTGCTTAAAAATGTTACAATAGTCATCTTTAAGATAACAATTTTACCTGAATACAAAAAATTATCATTTTTTCTTCTAATTAATCATTCATAGACATGATAAATTTGCATTAAATTAGAGTGCATTAAACTTTCTACTGCACAAACATTGACATAATGAATTTTCCATTTTAAGATCCTAAAAAATTTTAATTTGAAAAAAGTTTTAAGCTTGACTCCCTTTTTAGCTCACCTGGACCGAAGGTCCATGTGAGCTATTGCCATCACTTGGCGTCCGTCGTCGTCCGTCGTCGTTAACATTTTCAAACGTTAATTCTAACACCATAAGTCCATTGGCTTTTAAATTTGGCACAGTTGTTAATTAGCATAGGTAGTATAAAACTAGCGTATTCATTCTATAAAAATTATCTCCCTTTGATTAAGTATGGGAAATTCTAATAATGATCATAATTTATAGTTTGTCTGCCATGTCCAGTAAAATTATCAATTTTATAAAAGATACCAATATGCTCAGTTTAAAAGCCTCAAGCCACCTTAAATCTTGTCTCTGAAATAATCAAAGAATGTAAATTTTATTTTCATTTGACAAAATCAATGTGATAGATTATATTTTGAAATAAAACTACAAAAACAGGGGGTCACCAGTTTAAATTTTAGTCTACATTATAAGCCTTTGTAATTTTGGGGTCATATAAGTGAATTATCTCCCTTCTTTTATTCAAAAAATATATTTATGAAGGAATGGGTGAAAAATTTGTGTAAAAATTAATTTATTTTGATTAGGTTTAATTAAATGAAGCTGTTTTAAGTGTTTAACACAAGTTTCAAGTTATTTATGACATTTGTATTTGTTTTTGTTTTTTTTAAATTTTTATAGCCAATGTTTCATTCCTCAAAGCAGGAACTCATCAAGGTACTATGGAGTATTGGTGCTTTATCTATCCAAAGAATTTTGTAATAATAGAAGCTAATCTTTTTGATCAGTTTAACTCGCGCCTTCATTGAAAATGAAAACTACTCATAGGTAGATGATTCTTACCTGAAGGAAAAAAACTATCTCTGAGAGAAATTGCTTATATCTATGATTTTTGCAACTAAATAATTTTCTTTTATGAATTTAATGTTTTAAACAACTCTTTGACATTTATTATGCACATTTTCTTTTGTATTACTACCATTTTTGAGCTGTTTGTTTTGCCAATGTGAAATTTTCAACAGGTAAATCTTTTTTACTAGGAGAATTTTCCTTCATAGTATGAAGATAATCTCCTCTCTATAGATGTGAGTTTAAACTGATCAGAGAGATTAACTTCCATTGTAACACATTCAAAAGGAGGATTAAGTACTGGTACTCCAAAGTACCTTGATGAGTCCCTATTCAGCTAGGGATAATTAAACATTTTATTCCCTATAGCTGTTTTTTGGTCACATGACATGTGCCCTCAATAATCTTAATTCAAATTCCTTTTAAGGACTTGATTATAACATCTGATGGACTCTTCAACAGTTAAAACTAATAAAAAAAATCCTGGAGGTTTTGCCACATGTTTGTTTGAACCACAGTTTGCTATACAACCTCCACCTCCAACAAAAATTGCGAACAATTGATGCATACATGTATTAGGAGCCACTGCCATTTATGTCTCCCCCCCCGCTTTTGTGGGGAGACCTATTGTTTTTGTTGTGTCTGTCTGTCTGTCCGTCCATCACAAAGTTTTTCAAATTTAACAAAACTTAATACCATATAGTGGGTTATTTTTGCGGTGGTTTGATTATTGCTTATTTTTGCGGATCAACCACAAAACCCGCGAAAATTTTTAAGTTTAAAGACGGTCATTTTCTTTGGAGTGATACCTTTTCTTTTTTAGGCTTTATGGATCACTATTCTTTCTCTTAGTATATTCTTTAAAGCTAATTTACATATAAATTATCAATGATGAACATTCTAAAAATCAATCTTTTATAGTTTTATTAATACACGCATTTCACATTTATTAAAGTTCATAAAAGTTAGAAGCTTGTACACCCAAGCCTTAATTTCAATGAATAAGTTAATATCAATAGACAATTCAAATTGATGATAGAAAACAGTTACATTAATTTCATTAATTAGAATCAACACCTCAATTAATGTTAATTGATTATAATTTACGTTTTATTTTCTTAGAGAAACAAAAACATATTGTGTATGCTCCGTGAACAAATCACAAAATTAAACCAGCGAAAATTTTTTGGGTACTTCCTGCTTTTAAAACCGTGAAAATTTACCTTGGCGAAAATAATACAGTATATAGGAAGGGCTCCATTTATAGTTGTGCATATTACCAGGAATTTCAGTCTTTGAATTTAGCCACAAGTCGGATGGTCCTGGCCAGTTAAATAGCTTTCGGACTAGTAAAATTTCTTTAAGATATGGAATTACAAGCCAATTATATGTAAAGACACATTCTTAAAATATTAATTTTCGGGCTTGTGCTTCAAACAGTTAACCGTAAGACTGGAATTTTTGATCCTCAAAATTTTGTGGGAGTTATAGCCCTTTGAACTTAGGAATTTGCTGAAAGTCCCCATTTATCATCTTGTCAGCACAACTTCTCTGAAATCACAGAACCGAATTAAACGCACCCCTTTTAGTTCTAGCCTGAATAGGTTCATCTTCTCAGAAGGTAGGTATAATAAATAATTGCGGACAACTTGTTGTATTTTCTTTACATTTCAAGTGTTTCATATGTCTATTTCTTATCACGATGGTGGAAACTTTGTGCGAAAATGAAATTTGGAAGAAAAAATTTTTGTTCCGTTCCGTTCCGCAAAGTACCATTAGCCCCCGGGTAATGGTATTTAACGGAACGAAACGGAACAAGATTTTTTTTTCGATTTTCGTCATTAGTAGCATATCAGAGTCTCTATCATCTATTTCTAAGATAACCCAATACTATACCTAGATCTAAACGCACTCCTTTTAGTTCTAGTCGGAATAGGTTCATCTTCTCAGAAGGTAGGTATAATAAATAATTGCGGACAACTTGTTGTATTTTCTTTACATTTCAAGTGTTTCATATGTCTATTTCTTATCACGATGGTGGAAACTTTGTGCGAAAATGAAATTTGGAAGAAAAAAGTTTTGTTCCGTTCCGTTCCGCAAAGTACCATTAGCCCCCGGGTAATGGTATTTAACGGAACGAAACGGAACAAGATTGTATTCTCAAATTTATCTTCATGTACATATGTCTTATTTAAGTAAAAAATGGCTGAGAGACAGCAATGACTTTCATTATGCGTTGACAACTTACTAGTTTACTAATTATTTAAGGCCATGTTAAAATATAGCTTTAAATATCTGAACAGACTATTAAAGTAGGGATGATTTATAAAACTTTTAATTTATGATACAAAAATGTGAAATTCATACACAAGGACTAGTTTAGAAGCAAGTCCTTGTCATAGTTAAAAAAAATATATTAATAAAAATTTTCCCCTTATGGATCCCCATGTCTTGTTCCGTTCCGTTCCGTTTCGTTCCGTTCCGTTCCGCAAAGTACCAATAGCCTATATTTCAAACAAAAATCTAGTTGGGATTTTTTTCGCGCTATTTTTTTTAAATATAACTAATTCTTCAACCCAAAATGCCATCCTGCCTTTTATTTCAAATACCTCCATTATAGCCCCCCCCTAAAAATCGAATGGTTGCTCCCTTGCGATGGGGGCAAGATACTCGTGGGATGTGACCCTACAAGACACAAGCTTTGATATAAGATTACTTAGAAATTATGTTTCAATGAAATGATGCATGTTGCTCCAAAAAATTTTGGACTGACGGGTAAACACATGACCCTGTTTTT